>JAYRBW010061064.1:0-10510 GCA_036023295.1 Invenusta paracnida | reverse complement strand
AGTTCATCTCAGGTTAACCTCGTGACAATGAAGTTACCTTTATTGCACTCTGATTGGCTCAGCCGATTTTCATCGGCAGATTATAATCGGCTGAGTAGAAATAATTTCAACTGCGCCGATTTTTAGTCGGCAGATAAAATTTATTGATTATTCTATTGTGAACACATTTTATCTGCCGATAATTTTATTTGTGAATCCAGCTTTAGGCTTACTTTATTTGCTAACATTATATTTATAATAACATTATAACGCATTCTTCAATAGGACAATTAACTGCTATATAGTAAAGGCACACAATATACATTTAATTTTGCTCTTGCAATAAATTCAGGGTGAAACATACTCTAATATTTCCAAATATAATACTTTATTACGGATATATGAATACATCTTTTTAAATAAAGATCCGTTTTATACTTATTTATTAATGAAACCCCACTAGACCTAGAATGTGTTGGCCTTATATTAAGTGTATATTTTACAATTCGTTCAAGGTGTATTTTTCTGGGGCATTACATATTATTTATGTCATTTTATTCAAAATTTAAAGAACTATTGATCGTATTAATTTTGCACCCAAAATACAAAATGTGCACATGGTAACCTTCGACATACCTAACTACAACACTTGAAGTGTCTGGCTGTACCTAAATATATCATATAAGTAGAAACAACTAATTAGTTCAATCTTTATTTGATTCTCATTTCTTGGTTATACTTTTGCACTAAAAGTATCTAGCTGTGTTATTGTTTATGTATTTCAACGGTTTTAACTTGTCTCATAAAAATCTCAAGTAATAAGAACGTAATATATTTACAAATACGATTCCGGTAATTGTTATTTTTTAATGTTTCCTTTCAATAATTATTTAACTGCGAGGTTTACTTAGCATCGTCTAATTTGAAATAAATACATTTTCGCATGTGAAACATATTGTTAATAAAACGATATAAAAATTAGGGATTAACGCTGTTTACTGCATCATTTATAATAAAAATATTAATGTTGTTCGTCAATTGCTGATTACAAATAGGATATTTTTAGGACAATTATTATTATTTAGTATTATTGCCAAAATACTTTTTTTGTTCAACAAATACATAACTATTAATATCATATTTTAAATCAATGTAAAATACACGATTAAGTTATTTTTTGTGTTCAATCAATAGAGATAATTCACTACTTTTGAATTCAATACAAATTCACTTAATATTTTCTATTAATTAATGTAGAATGAAGGAGTTGTTATGTATTTGAACTATTTATGTGCACAAGTCTGTCATTACACGAAGACCTCATGTCTCCCATTATTATCTACCAAACCAACAGAATGGCAGTGCCAATCATCATGACAACAATACCAGCGGCTCTACTCTCAAGACTGAACAGAATAACTCCCAAGACAAGGCACGCCGGGTCGCAGCAGCAGTACCCAGTGGCAGCAGCAGTAGTAGTAGTGGTGGTCACGTGATCCCCGGTTCAGCAGCGACCACAGTTCCCAAGTTCTACTTTCCACAAGGCCGGCCTAAAGATATCGGACAGGTAGAGGCAGATGTGCACCGGGTGACCCGGGCATTCGAAGCTGCCCTCCCGACGGGCTCAGCGGCGGTGGCTGGACTGGATCGAGTCAAACTGGCCGAGATTACCAAGGTGAGGAAGACTTTGGGGGACACAAAAAAGGATGAACTAAAATGTATGCTCAAATGCATCAAATAGATGGCCAAACTTGGTATTTGCTGCAATTATCTGCAACGTACAATAAACCGGTTAATTGAAAGACGGAAGATTGAACATTATTGAAACGGGAGTCACTTCTGATCTTAGTAAATGTTAGTGTTGAGTGAACAATCATTTGTGTTGCTCTATTAATTGATTCAATACTTTACAATAACACAAAAGGGAACATTAGCCTGAATTTCGTCACTAATTAAAGATTGTTTTCTTAGGGAACTAAACAAAAAAACACTTAATGACTTTCATGTGAAAAGGAAATACACCTTGAAAAACAGACACTATACATTAAAAAAGGAAATTATTAATAATGTATGGACAATTATTTCTAGATAGTGCAATTTTAAATGACAAAATAATAAACCCACGCTTAAAAACGCGTCGATCTTAAATTGTTGTATATATTCTTTGTTGGTTCAATGCTTTTGATACCGGCTAATAAGTCAGTAAATGAACAGAATAGTTATAAGATATCAATGCTATATTATGGAATATCGAGTGGGAACTGTACAATTTCGTATTCTTTGCGTGCCTCCTAAATATTTGCACAGCATTTGACGCCTGGATAAAGTGTTATGCGTTAGGCATCATACACCACCCACCTAACCCACATCTCTTGTCTTATATTCCCCCTGATATGTTCCCCATCTACCCAGCCATGTAGACGATGTGTTCATAACTCTCTCCACCCCTTAACGTGTCCAGTCCAGTCTATGGCGTGCATATATGCCCCTAAAATATCAACCTTCTTACCCAATTCAGGCGTGCGGAGTACCTTACTACTGGAAACAGGCTCTTTACTTTGCTGCAGGAGGTCACGATGATAGCCTCGTCACGAAGGATGCCTTCATTTCCATCTGGAAAAAGTAAGGATTACAAAGCATTCTTTTTAATAGTCGTATATGTTTTTTAATTGCTTCATTGACATTCAATTTAATATTTGTATATATTTTTCTACTCCATATTTATCCCTATAGTATTCGCACTTAAAATTTTGATCTCATTATTCATTTTGCAATAAGTCAAAATCATCTATTTTCTTTATAATGTGATACAACTTCCATTTTCCAACTTTATTTTTCATTTCTAAACATATATTTTGCCTTCCTTAGACAATATTAAGGGAAGTAACTGACGCTGGATTTCCTCAGTCATTATTATATATCAATATTCTTTTCTGCTGTTGAATTATCATGCAAAATGAAACTCTTGAAATGGTTTAATGGTTTAATTCTTTTTTGTCAAATCACTGAATTAGAATTCAAATCGGAAAATTTTAAATTACAGTTTTCTAATTTACTCTTTTTAATTGGTATTATTTTATATTTTTCCTGAAATTTTTAAACACTCAAAACGTTATAATATACATTTTAATTTCTTTTGTAAAATTAATACCTTACTTTCTTCTATTTGTTTGCATTTTAATCGGTTAGTATTTGGTGGATCATAAAATGACGTCCATTTATCGTATTCTTAATTGATGAGTAGTTGATATGGTCTGATTATGTTGGCTTTACTCAACACATTTTTCTTGATTTTTATGCTTTGAAGTTGTGTTGTGTCGTTGGACTGTATCTATATCATCCTGTTCCAACTCCATTTTTGGCGATTTTCCACTTCAAAAATCTTTCCCCTATTATTGACTGGAGGCATCAATATTGTAAAAAAAATATCTGGTTGTCTATAAATTCTATATAATTATCTGTTTTGCTATTATAAAAAAACGTTAGCAACAGACACAACTGTTCCAAGCACTTGCCTCTTTCTTTATTATAGCAAAAGCAAATTATGCGTCCTTCACGAGCTGTCTAATCCGATAAATATTCGTGCTTTCAATTTCGTTCAAATCATTCGTGGAAATATTTTAAAGATATACTTTTGCATGATTTACAAATTCGAACAAGTTTTTCACAAGCTCATGCTGTAAACAAGATGAAAACGTCCGTGTTGTCATAATATTATATAGTCGCCATAAAAAGTCTGCAGATACATCAATCATTTTAGTTAAGGGAGAATTAATTGCCCAGTTTTTAAAGTATTCTATTATTTATGAAGGGCATAATAATATACTCAACACTAACTTGTGGCAGTAATATGTATACCTACCATTCTTCTTGGAATTAAATAGAGTGCTTATACTTATAATTTATGAGTTGATGTATCCGGGCATGATCCTGGGACATAATTTATAGAAAGATGCAGTTTGCAGTGTTTATTATTAAGATTTCATAAAACAATGAGAGAGATATTCTTGATGTTGGAGGTGTTTTTGTGAGGATTTCCATAGTATCCCGTGGTGTTTGTTATCATTTATTCAAGCTCCAAAGGATATTAATCTGTATTAAATATCCATTTCATATTATTTAAGCTTAATAGTTTGCACGTAATAATAAAGTCGACAAATGACATTTTAAACATTAATACTCTACAGTGAAGATATATGACGTCAAAATAGCTTATCAGAACAACTGCATTCTTTTTTTAGAATAATACAGGCGTGTCACGACAATGCTTCAAAGTTTATTTGGCTTCTCACAAAAGGCCGCAGAAACCATCTCATTCCGAGCGATTTTTATCCTCTCATACAGGTATGTATGTATTCTGATAATTCTTTCTAAATTGATTATATTCAACCCCTGACAATTTATATTAGACGTCCAAACAACAGGTTACAGTGTCTACATGGCGTTTGACACTTTGATTTTCTTTTGTTTTCAGCTAATTTTGTAATAAAATTATGACGACAATTTAGTATTGTCATATTTCATTAAAATGTTAATTAACTTAAATATAGTGTTTATTGCGTTGTAATATAATTTGTTAGATTTCATCTAAATTCCAATACCCACGCTATATCTTTTATTAAAACTCCAGCCGTATAAAGTGGTCTATACTATATGCACTAAAATATTTAGATTATTTATAATAAGATATTTTTGTATATATTATTTACTAATTATTTCTAGTATTATAATATTTAATGTTGTTTAATTTTACAACAATTGTTGTTTGCTCTGTTGTGTTTTAAGGATATTTATGATTATAGTCCCGCAGCTAGCACGTAATGACGTGATATGTGTGTTTTATACTATACCTTATATACCTCGTTTTGATTTTAAGACAAATACAATAGATATACAGTTTGTCCCACAAGTTCCAATACAAATAAGCAACCGATGGACCTTGAAACTTAGGAATAACAATTTGAATATAATTACAGTTGTTTTTACAGAGTTTGAATGTGATCAGTTGCTTAGCTCCCAAGATATAGTCATTTGAAGTATATGCTCTCGATTATACGAAAAGTTTTCGTTCTGAAATATGTCGTTAAACTCAGGACATACTGTATGTTTAAAATTAACTATTAAAAATGTTATAAATACATATATTATATTGAAAATAAGAATTTTTAGAAAATTGAACTTAAATTGTAAAAATAGTCATGTTTTTTTTAAATGTCACTGTGTCCCAAACTAACCTTCCAAACACCGGCAGACGTCCATTTCAGAAGGTTTGACACCATTATCTACAATTATAGGATGGGGGGTGAATGTTGGTACCTCGTTCCTTGTAGCTGGAGGGTATTAGCGCCTGTACTATTAATATGTTGATAATTAAATTTGTATTATTAATAACAAGAAAATTTCTTCAATAACAATAGTTATTTTAACATTAGTATGTTTTTTCGTTTTAAGCATGTGTAAACTAAGGTGTCCTAGCTAGTCTTCGAAGAAACATTTTTATTAAGTAAGGTTGGCAAGCTATTAATTGTAATTTATTGAAAAAATGCGCTATTAAAATCTCTGAACATCCATTATGGAGAACAGGTGTGTCCTTCAAACAGAAGGTTTTGGAATATAATCACCCTCTTAGGAAGACAAACTAAATATAGCTTTTATTTTGTCTTACAAGCATCTCTCACGTGTACAAGTCAGACCACTCTCCCCCCCGCCCAACATTTCCAGGACATACTTGAGACCCACCCAGGTCTGTCCTTCCTCATTAGCGCAAAGGACTTCCACTCCCGCTACGTGGCGACCGTCGTCTCCCGGATCTTCTTCTCTGTGAACGCCTCCTGGACGGGCCGGATCTCTCTGACGGAGCTGCGAAGGAGCAACTTCCTGTCGGTCCTCTCGACGCTGGATGTGGAGGAGGACATCAACACCGTGACCCAGTATTTCTCCTACGAGCACTTTTATGTGGTCTACTGCAAGTTCTGGGAGCTGGACGAGGATCATGATCTCCTCATCAGCAAGGCGGACCTCGCTAGGCACAACAACTTTGGTGAGTCTTCGCCTTTGACCTCCTTGTGCATTACTATTCAAGTTACTGGGAGAAATTGGCTCCGTTTCCTTCAATCTTAGTTATCTGCTACTTATTTGTACAATTAATATTTAAAATTATTTTAATTATTATGTTGGTTCACATGCTGCTTTATTATAAATATAAAAGATTTTTAAAATTTCATATCCCCTTTTTCCTTTTCAGCAATATCTGAACGCATGATTGATCGCATTTTCTGTGGAGCCGTAACACGGTTAGTTTGATATGTTTTTATGTGTGGTTTCATATGTGACTTACAAAATATACATTTCATTATATACTTTTAGAACTGTTTTAGACAGGTTTAAGTTTTAAACAGTTGACAGGCTTGACTTACTCATTTTCAAGACTAAAATGTGTTTAGTCTCAATTTTAGGACTAAAATATAAATGTTACATTTATTATAAATTTTATCTAAATTAATTTATTTATATATTAGCATACATAAACTATCAATTAAAACAATATGTTATATAAATAGATTACTGACATTACAATTATGAGGAAACGACGGAAAGGCCAAGAACCCTTGACACTAAGAAACTGTGATGCACACCACAGTAGCGGCACGAATGGATAATTCAACCTCATCATGGGCAAACAATATGATATCATATCTCGAAGAGAACTTTCTTTACACTCTAGATAACCTTTAATTACATGAAAATAATAGTGCATCGTATTCTATTCAACTTTCATGGATTTTGTTTTCTTTATCGCTTTCTCATAATTTGTAAGTCTATTATATTCCACACTAATGTTTTATTTGAACTCATAGTTATCTGTCTATATGATAATACATATTTAAATTACCTTTCTCATTACTAATTATTTTGAAAAGGCCAAATATCATTAACATTTTGCCTTTTTGTCCAAAATGTTCTTACCTAAATATGAAGAGATTCTTCAACATATTTCACATGAACTCTATTACCACTAATTGATGTGTCTATTGGAACGCTATTATTCACGTCTTGTTTTCCTCTCTCCTCATCAGGGGGCCCTCTTTGAGAGAAGATATGATGACCTATCCAGATTTTGTTTGGTTCCTGTTGGCTGAAGAAGACAAACGACACCCAAGAAGGTATCTACTGCCGCCTTTAGTGTCTCATTCCGGCTTTGCATTTATCATATTACGTGGATTGTAACACTGTATATATATATTTACACTGAGAAATTATTACTTGTCCATTTAATTCTATTACACAAGGAAGGTAGTATTGTAAATTAATAGCACGGTGTATTAATATTATGCTATTTTAGAATCAGTATTGCATTAAATGCAGTATCAATGATTTATTTCAAAAAATATAAAGAATGTTTTCCCCTGAATGAGAAAATAGTAAGCTTGTCATCAATTCTGAAAACAACGAACTGACTACTATACAATAATTTGAACTAATATACATTTTAGTTAACAAGAAACTGACAATTCAATTAATTTATATAGTAATTAAATAAAAGCACATAATTAATTTATTAGAGTAATTACTCGCTTGTTTTTCTTCTTGTCTATTTATTTGTTATTCCTAAAGTATGCGAATTTCAATAATTAAATGATTTTTTCAAGGGTGTTAAAGAGTTGAAATAATAGTTTTGTGCGACAACTTATTAATTTTATTACTTGAATTATTTGATATAAAAATGAATTTTAACAGCATTTTGCATACAAGTTTTTTCATCAGTAATTTTCATTAATTAAATTTCTGAACAATCTACACAAATCTGGTTCAGCTGTTTCAGAAAACGGTCCTAGATTGATTTATGTTTGACAATATTAACAATACCACCATTTATTGATACACATATGAGACATTTTAATGCTAAGTTATTGTTATCGACGAAATATTTTATTCTCCTTACATTTAAAAGCAATAAGTGTTGAAAATCGGTTTACTGCATTGATAGAATATGATTTGAAATACGATGGCTCAGGCAATCCTTATACATAGTACAATAGCTTGTATTTCTATGTGTGTTTCTCGAAGTATAGACTGTCACAATGTTCTTGTTTGTCTGGAATCATTCGATCATGTAAATGTTAATTGATAAATGATTGATCGCTTTTTATTGTAATAATCTTAGAAATATATCATTATGCGTCAAAAGTAAAACAAATATCTATCGTTATAACCATAGATGCCTATTTATTTTACTTTATATACATAGATTGGTTTATCTGAAATGGCGTAATAATTTGAAGAAGTAAGTTTGTGGTGGAAAATATGGAAATATTCTAGATTGCCATTCTATGTATATATTGATTAATTTCGATGGTTATAGTATAATAATAATTTAAAACTATTACAAAAATGTAAAATTAATTTAGGTATGTTTTATCATTTTCATTACTATGACATCGATAGCGTAACAAAAATTATAATCATTGAATCAATCAAAATGTGTATATTGCATTATAATTATGTTTTTAATAACTTATAATTTCCAAAACTTCGGACCTGAAATAGAATGGTATAGTAATTATGAAGTATCCAATTTAGAGAAATATTAGCCTGTTCACGCACTTAACTTACTGCTAAAGATAAAGGTTAATATACAGGTGGTAGTGCTTTGTTATTTTATAATGATAAGTAACTTTATCTATTGAGTATTTTGAAATTCTTTAATTTCAAACGTTTTAAATAGTATGAAAATAAAAAAATGTCAGTCTTTAAAGTTGTCTATTTTATACTTGAGATTAATGTAGCTCATTTTTCGTATCAACCTTATTATAAGCATTGCTTTACGAATATAATTGAGAGTTATATTCACTCATCTCTCGACAACTCAAACTAACAATGCCAGCGAAATTGCCTCATAATATATTTAAAGGGTATTTTTAGAAACGCGCCATAATGAATTGTAGAGCAAGATTGTGTCCCCCCTTGACCCCGGCCAGCATTGAGTACTGGTTCCGATGCATGGACCTGGATGGTGACGGGGTGCTCTCGATGTACGAGCTAGATTACTTCTACGCCGAGCAGCTCTACAAGATGGAGGAGATGGGCATCGAGCCGATCAGCTTCGAGGACTGTCTATGCCAGATGCTCGACATGGTCAAGCCCAAAGACCGCACCTGTATCCGACTCTCGGACCTCAAGCAGTGCAAGCTCTGCAACATCTTCTTCGACACCTTCTTCAACCTGCCCAAGTATCTCGAGCACGAACAGCGGGACCCCTTCACAAACCTTCGGGTAGGTGAACCGACAGTTCTTCCCGTGTGCCTGCCATCGCGACCTGTTGCATCTTTCATGTTGTATACACGGAATACTTTGGTAGAATTAAAAGAGTAGATTCATAGCCTATGTAAATCCGATAAATCAACATAGTTGTCAACTTTATCCTTCTCATTCGTTCTTTACATTGGACAAATGTCAAGCAATATGGACAATGACTTATTCGAATTCTACACATTCGAATATACTTTTCTTACAATAGAAAATGTTGGTATTAACGAGACACACCGCTCACAATCACCTAAACAATTTAAAGAATGTTCCAAATCTGATGCATGTCAATTGTTAAGGTCGAGAACTCCGGATAGATACAACGAAAAGCAAGCAAATAGGACTTTTCAAAGACTGCTTCCATGAATGGAGAGAGAAACAGATTTGATGGCCCATTGTATTAAAAGATTAAAATGAATGAATTCACAAAATCAGATGTTAACTACTCCCAATATATTTCATCGTGGAAGTAAAGTAATATGTAACCCAAAGACAGACATTGATTGAGACAAAAAGTCAGGACTCACAATCCATTATATCCTTGTGTAATATTCTTATAGAATCAAGTCATCAGTTTTAAACTTTATTATGAGATTTTTTTAAATTTACATTATGTACATGACAGTCTACTTGTAAGTAGTAGAATGTTAAAACTTTGACTAACTTTATAATTTCATGAATTTGGCAAAGCTTAACGTTTCAATAAATTTATAAAAATAACAGTTAATTTTAATAAAATATTTATTTTGGAAATCTGTTTAATTTTGCAATAAATATATCTAAATGTTTCACATTATGTTTACACTCCGTATTGTTTATATGTCAATATCTTTGACCTATCAGGACATCGAAGAAGGCCTCAACGAACTCTCCGATTGGGACCGCTATGCCGCAGAAGCCTATGAAGTTCTCGTTGCTGAAGATAACAATCAGGCTGGAGACGAAGACTAGTGAGTACACTGCTACTGGGTCATCACTACTTTCAACTTACCTCCACTCTTTTTATTAGCGCTCCAATATTCCTTATTTACGAGATTCCGCTAAAATCTGTTTTTATGCCACGCTGCGCTGCGTTTGCCACACCAGCCTGTATAAAGTACATTAAAGTAAAAGCTCTACCCACAGAAAGCCATGTTACAACGCTACATTAACCTGCTTTGTTATGCCTAGCTAGCTACTTCAAGACTCCCTTAGTATATATAGGTAATATTATGACAACAGTTAC
>JAYRBW010061063.1:0-10510 GCA_036023295.1 Invenusta paracnida | reverse complement strand
TATGTAAGAAACATAGATTGAGTAAAGTTCACGATCGAATAATAACATAGAAATTTACAATAACTGTAAAACACCTATCACATAGTTCGGTGAGAAATTCATGATTGAAAAATAACATAGAAATTCATGTCTAAAAATGACAAAGATTTACTTTTGATAACGGGTACTTTATTTCGGCCATGACTGTATATGTAATATACTACCGTAAAACTAACTAGATGGTAAAAGTTAATTTGATAAAATGAAGTACTTTAATAAAATCAAATTTAAAAACTTTTACGAGAAGTTAAGATATTCTCGATTATTATAATTTGCAATATGAAAATTATAAACTAATCATGAAAATTATTACATATTTGATAACCTGTAAGTTCAGGTGTATTAAATAATTCTTTACTTTATACTAAATTTTGTTCTAATTTACCGATGTAAATCTAGCTAAAAACATGTTTATATAAACTGTATACTATTTAGGGTGAACAATTACTATTGCTTTGAAAATAAAAGAGTTGCTCGTCAGTTTTTCAGTGTAATAAAGTAACTTCTACTAATACATTTCCACAGACATAATTGTCATTTCTTAAGGATATATTTATATATACATAGGATTAAAAGAATAAATGATTAATATTATAGTATTAATAAATTACTGAAAAAATAACTGAGAAAAGGATCTGTTTCAAGAAATTAAGTAAAACTAAACATGTTTAATACGTATTTAAATGAGTCTATATTTAGAAAAGTGATGCTCTGCTTCAAGCTTAATCTCTTATTAAAAAAGAATGTAAGAAGTCCAAACAAGGTAATGAAGTAAAACTTATCTTACGGATATATTCGAACAACCTTCCAAAGATGTAACAAACGTTTGCCGACCAGTATACCAATCACAGAACATATTTCCAAAAGAACGGATGTTATTAAGAGTTTGTTACAAGTAGATCTGACTTCTGGAATAATAATTAAAATTGCATTAAGTAACTGTTTTAGTTAAGTTATAAAATAGGTAGTTTCTTCACATTACGTAAATATATAATCAAGAAGAAGCAAATTTGTTTTTTGCTGAATATCAGCACATTTACTATAATCTAGATATACACAATAATATCAAAGATGATATACATAATATTAAACATATATTCTAATATTTTTGGTACATTTGAAGTACATAATTTAATTATCACAATAAACTTCTTACTTCGAGTACAGCTTCGGTAAGGATTACCCTCTTTTAGTGAGTCACAAACGCACCGGTTGACAGTGCATCGAGCCGACGGGGCACATTGGGTACATCGATAGCAGGACTTGAATCCGTCCCCAATGTATCCTTTTCCATTGCAGAGGCATGTTTCGTTGATACATTTGGCTTTGTGGTGGCATCCTGTACAGACATCTAAAATAGAGGTGTGAAATATGCATAGATTGAGTGACAATAGTTTTTGAAACTAGAAAATGATAAATTGTTTTAATTTTAATCTTAGTTGCATGTTAATATCGATGCGTGAAATACAAAACATGAAATATTCATGTTAATTAGGAATCCGGAACTAAGTGATATGCTGCATCGCACATAATTCTTAGTCTGTATTTTAACAAAACTATTATAACAGCAATAAAAGATTTATGAATTCAAGTCAGAAAATGCATATATAATATTTATAAATTAAAGTCAGATAATATTTATATAATATATTGTTATTATTACTTAATAATTTAATTTATAAGTATAAAAATACACCTAATTTGCCTGTATCTTAACTTATCTTGTAATTACAAATATTTCAAAAACATTGCTCTCATGAATTACAAATTCTTAATTTTTAAATTTTAAATTTAAGATTGGATGTAATTATTAAGTTAACTAATGTTTAGGGATATGCACTTGTTATGTAGTATGATATACTTGATACTATTACTAAATTACATCTACTGAAAGGTTAAACATGATCAATTCGTACTGACATTTTATAAATTTTGGTAGCTCCATACTCATTAAATAAACATTTTTGTTCTGAAGTGATAATTGTTTTGTCATGGTAATGCTGCAAATTGTACTTTAGAATTATATATCATCAACAAACACGAGAACGATAAAAAACTTTTACAATTTGATATTTTGCTCATAATTTTGATCGAATATAATTGTCTATTTAAATATATTAAATATATTTTTCTTACTCTTTTTTGTTCGTTTTTGTCTACAAAATAGTTTTCAATGATTTCATCGCATAACCATTGACAAATAATATGGAGAAAGTGTCTATTTAATATACCATTATACATAATAAACAATAATTTACGGTATGTGTCGTACATATCATTTATTGATGAACACAAACAATAATTTTTATATGTATAGTGTTTTTAACTTCGATAAACATAAGGACAACGTCTAATGAGCCATAATATCTATATACACATACCACCAGCAATACAAAACCGAGTATTATCCTCCTTCAGCAAGGAATCCTTGCAGTGACACCTGTATCCATCTCCCACGTAAGGAGGCTTGCACACACACTTTCCTTCGACACACTGCGACTCGGATGAGTTGCATGGTGGAGAACAAACTCCTGAGGAGGAATAAAGGTGGTATCTATGACCTCAGAAATAAAATGTGTAGTTATTTAAAATATTTCTTTGCTTAAAATACACATACATATACAGGCATGGCTTTTAAAAAATAAATAATACGAGTACAAAAACTAACTTTTGCAGTGAAGGTGATCATTAATTTTAGAAATTGGTGTGAAACTTTCGAGACATTGACAGCCATGAGTGAGCGTGCATGTTGCATTGATACCGCATGGATAATTATCGTCACATCGATATACGCAATGTTTCTTGTTGCAGTATTTACCTCCCTTACAAGGTGGCGCACAAACATCTGGAAATGACCAGAATAAAGGTCCTGTCTTTGTAATTATTCACTTGCATTACGTCATGGCGCTTTATGAGTATTTGCAAAAGACGTATTTTATATTTTCCTAGGTGAGTTTAAGGGATTATTTATTATTATTTTAAGGGAGATATTTTCACCAATAAATTTATTTATTAAAAACCATCAAGCAAAATTAGCTCCCCTGACAAACGACATTATTTAGAAAAAATGTAAGTAAAAGGACAAACTAAAAAGAAAAAATAACTATATTATAACGGAGTTGACCAGCATGCTCAGAGAAATACAAAAATACAGGAGTGATAAATGCTGCATGACGAGAAAAAAGGAGCCGTATATTGCTATTACAAAGCAAATTAAAAACCATTACCTTAAGACAAGGAGCCATTATTGAAAATCAACCGTGTTATATTTTGCTTAAAACACAGGCCTAGGAAATAAGAGGAATATTAAGTTATGCACATGGTTGTTTTATTGTGTTAGATGAGACCAGAATCCAGGGCACAAAACCAAAACAGACAAAAAGTAGAAGAAGACTTCAGGACAATAGAGTGATGTAGTATAAAGTAAATAAGGTGCGAGACCCTCAGCGATGTGTTTAACGGATACACATATCACTTTTTAATTATATAATAATCCTAGATTACAATTTGGTGTTTTGAAGTGATATAAAATTATATGTCAGAATTTATGTATTAATTTCCATTCATTATTTAATCAATAATTATGTATTTTGATGCTTACATAATATAAAAATTATGATAAATGATGAATGTAAATTTGCACAGAAATCGGAAAACTTTTTGAATCAATAATTCTCTGATTAAGTAGGTTGAACAATTATTTTGAAAAAAGAATGTAATAATACTGTAATATTTAAATATAATAATAATCTGTACTTTCTTATCAAACAATATTTTACTTACATACATATTATATAGGTAAGCACATTTCTAAAAAATATAGAAAATTTCCATTTTTATCCTAATATTTTCTAAAAACAGTTATCATGTTTCTAGTTTGAAAATTTTAAAGCTGAAAACTGACAAATATATTATTTTGTTTTAAATATTCAAATATTCTTTTTATAACTCTTCAAATTTTTATATTTATTTGAAATAAAAGCGGTACTAAAAATATAACTATTTATTTTATTTTGCAAATTGTTAGAAGGTCATTTTTAAATCTCCTTTGTAGATGAATATTTCCTAACTTAGTTTAATTGTTTCAATTTTACAACATATGATTTGATATTTACATTAAATACTTTTCAAGTAACTAGACTTCATTACAAAATTCAAAAGTCTTGTAGCTACAGACCTTTACTACATTTGTGTCCATTTCCAGTGTATCCCCAGGGGCAAACACACCTTTCCCTAATCCAGTCACAGATTGCATGTTCATCACACAAGGAACAGTTGAAACAGTGTCGTCCATTGCCGTGGAATCCTTCGTTGCATCGACATGTTGAATCTACGCATCTGGCATCATAGTGGCATGTCCATGGACACTCTAAACAGAGAATATTGAAGAAAACCCAATAGTTTATTTTAAGCTTTAGTCATTAGGTAACAGTAGAACGGCCAAGTAAAAATGTAAAAATGCATGTAAAAAATACAAACATTTTGTATTCAATCTCGTGGATCCCTAAGTTACTATATTATATATTCTGTCCCATATATTACTAAGTTCTCAACCAAATGAATTGAAATTCTATAACACTGGCTAAAATTTTCTTACAAAGCTCCCTGGATGAGTCAATATTTTGTCAGACGTTTCCTTGGGATCCTCTCGGGGCCCTCCTGACACCTCCTAAATCGTCGTTGATACCAAAATTTAGATTTCTCATACAAAATTTACAGTAAATATTTTAATAAATAAAAGGCGGATTCAAGGTTGCCAATGGTAAATACAGGTTGCCATATGCTTTAAATCACTTGTGGACCCCTGAAGTGCCCAGGACGTCCAGGACATCATGAATTATTCCTTGGAGGACTATTTTTAAATGGCGCAATACAAATAATTATAAATTATATTTTTAACATCCAACAATAAAGCTACACACTGGATTATCAATTTCAAGACAGGAATCTTTCATAATGGTCCTGACGTCAACATCCAGGTCATCCAGGACGTTAGAGAATACTCCTTGTATGACTATTTCTTGTCCCATATGACGAAGGGACTTATCTGGTTGGAATCTATCATAATGTGGGATTCTAGGATGTAAATGTAATCAATTTTGTGAATGTTTTCTTGATTCTAGTAATTTCTTAAAAGTGGGTACTTTTTACCCCCGCCCCCCCCCCTGGGGCGGCCTACTACAATGTTTGATCTTGGCGCTTTTACGGTTAATACAGTATCAATTGTATAGATTTATTAATGTAGGTACTTATATTTGTTGGTTAGGTGACATTGGTATATCTTAATTTGTATGATTATTAATTGTATTATAGAAAAACGATTTCATACTACAGGAATTACAAAAATGCATATCACAAAATTTGTATATACATGTATACTAGTAAAGAAAATGTCAAATAAATAAAACATACTTACTTATTAAACAACCCCATTGAGGGTCTTCGTACATCTTTCTAGAGCAAAGGCAAATTATTTTATTTCCTTGTATTGATAGTACCTTGCATGCTTTTCGAATGAAGCATTTACAGTGATCTGCAAAATTTAAAATAGAAGCAGTTATATATTAGTAATGATTTGTATACAAACGATAATTTGTATTTGTGGATTAGAAAATAATATGTGTCAGTCATATTTTAAGTAATTTTGGGTAATTGTGAAATTTTTCGTTAAAAATATATATACTTTTTCGTTTTTCGTTTTTCCCTTTTTAACACATAAAAATAAAAAATAAAAAATGTTCAATTCTGTGGGAGTCAAGCTTACTTCTAATCAGTATGTACTCAAAATAAACAAATATTATTCATGTGTAAGGAAATTTACAATTTAGAGAGAACATACCACATGCATCGAATTGTTACATAATAATGAATAGTAAATGAAAATAATACCTAAATCATAACAGAAACAACGATATTGATTACATTAAACAGGACATAAATCGCTATTGACAGATGCAATAATTTGGATACAAACACACAAGAACTATGAGAAAGAGCACTCTATTAGATTCAAAATATATTGGTTCCGTCTGTTTTCTGTTATTTCATTTGTTTATAGAAATTTATATTCTGTTTAATGTAATAAATAAAGTTTTTTATAATGATTTCTGTTAACAATCTATTATTATATAACAAGACTGTATATATCTATTTATTATTCTCTCTTAATTGCAATTTATTATATATTAGTTTCGGAGGCAGAAAGGATTCGCGAAACGCGTCTTAGATATATAGAAAATATTATTCGTGCGTATCAAAAAAAACAATGATTTTTTTTTATCGACTGACCTATATCACAATACTTTATACAATAGTTTAAATTATAGAAAAAGTAACTATAATTTCTGCAACAAATGAAGACTCACCTATTCCATAGATCTTCACTTCGCACAGATGCAATACATGTGCAAACAGTAACTGGAACCGAACATACCTTCCTATTGTTTGTTGTCGACAGTCCACTTTCAGTAATTTGTTTGTAAATGTACTGCTTGGGAAAGTGCTGCATATTTTATCGTTACCCGCTGTAGACCAGTAGTTGATGTCAGTTTAAAAATATTATTTAAAAATTGCAAATATATGTAAACTTGTTTTAATTATTATTTCACTTTTAAACATGGAAACATTTTGTATTGAAGGAAATATATTCTACTGTATTTTTAATAATGGGGATTGTTTATGAAAGTTATTATAATAAAATTTTATCTTCACAGGAAAATTGTGGAACACACAATAGAAATTAAGAATTACCTTTATATATGTCTGTAGGTTTATTCACGTCAACCTAAAATATAAACATTCACGTGCATTAATAATAATAAAAAAGGATATAATGCATTGCAAGAATATCTTGAAATATTTATAAATAATATTTATAAAGTTACTTTTATTTGTTTTATTTATTTATCAATAACATGCAGATCCAAATTAATGTATTGCACGGCTCAAACTGATAATACGAAAAATGTCCAATACACAAATTAAACCTAAGTAAGACACAAAAAAGGAACATCATATAAAAAGAAAGATATAGCGTTAGAATATTACGGAGAGATACTTTTAAAACATTTAGTACTCTTGTCGGTAATGGAGCTCTCTGAAAGATTGTTCCAAAGATGGGTACTGCGAGGATAGAAGAAGTTCTGGTACACTGAAGTTTTTGTGTGGTAATAGGAACGTGGGGTATTCCTCTGTAGGAATGTTTGAGGTTGTTCACGATCTTATGCATCATTGAGGCCGAGGCCATGTTGCGCCGATGTTGAAGCGTGTTCCACTTGAGGTCAGATAAAATGGCCGTGACGCTGCTTGTGTTCCTGTAATCGTTTGTGATGAATTTCGCTGCTCTTCTCTGTATTTTTCCTATTTAGTTGATAAGCTTTTGGTGTGCAAACTTTCAACTGTTGAGCTATATTCAAATGTCGATCGATAACATACATGTATGTTAAATAGCAAGTAGCTTTTACTGAAAATGGGAAATTTTTGAGGTTGTGTTTAAGGAAAGCTATTTAAGTAGAATTTGCATTCTTTGTTATGTTGTTAATATGGTTCTTCCAACATAATTTTGGATTTATTGTTATCCCTAGGTATCTTATTAAGAGGGTGACTATATTGATGCTATTGTCATACGCAGGTGGTTGCCTAAATCTTTAAATCTGAACGGTTTCACACTTTTCTGGATTAAATCTAAGGAGCCATTTATATTCCTATATGCTTGGAATCAATCCAGGTCCTCTTGTAGCATTTGCTGATCGTTAAGTGTTCTGATATATTGACAGTTAGTGAATCAACACAGTTGTGTAGATCATTTATGAGTATCAGGAATAATAGCTGTTCCAGGAATGTTCCTTGTGGAATG
This sequence comes from Invenusta paracnida, assembly GCA_036023295.1. NCBI lineage: Eukaryota > Metazoa > Platyhelminthes > Proseriata > Coelogynoporidae > Invenusta > Invenusta paracnida. The sequence goes on along the minus strand of JAYRBW010061063.1, from coordinate 2,616 downwards.
CCTGAAAGGACTAGTGTTGCAGGTGAACACTGTCCATTAGGGATCAACTTCTGTTGACGTTCTGTTGACAGGTTATTGTATTATTAAAATATCTTACTTTATTTTTATTGTTCGGAATTAAAACGTAGTATTTTGAACAAAATTATCAATTTACTTTGGTGTTTATCTTAATTATGTACGAAACATTGTACATAATATTGCTTTTGTTTAAAAAAGCATGACATCCTACGATGAAAAAATCTAAATATCTATATATCAATACGTAAATATATAATCATAAAAAATACGTATACAGTTGAAACAAAAACTGAATTCACAATTATGCAAATAAAGTAAAATTTTAAAAAGGGTAGCAATTCGATGATTATTATTTCATAATCTATGAAACGTATGCTTATTGTAGACGACATGTTATCTACCTATCTACAATTTGGCAGTTATATTTGTTTTGTTTAAATTATTGATTAATAATTAATCTTGAAAACATTACTATCAGAGCTGTAGATAGAGAAAGAAAATATTATTTTTGAAATAATGTTTGTAATAAATAATGGCGTTTTAAAATAAATATCAAAATAAACCGCACATACGAAAATGGTAATATTGAAACTGGAATCATAAGAGAAATCGGCATGTTTGTGAAGTAACAGCAATTTTATTTCGTATGCTTTTAGTAAATCAACCTGCCACCAAGCCTTCTTATGTCGATTAGTTGTCGTGCAAGTGTCGGTACGACCATCAACTGCAAACTTTGCACCCAAGGAGTGGACCTTCCTTTCTGGATTATCCTTGATCTGTAACGCCGGCTTTTGTTCGGATAGCAGAAGTGGACCATCTAAGAGTAATAACAATATTTCTATGATTTATAACTTTTCATTGAAAGGTGTTATAATGTTTCTAAAGTTATATAAAAGAAAAAAAGCGCTGGCTACAAAAGATATGCAGTAATTACTATAACATATTGTTTATGTTAAACCTCCAAGTTATTTAATCAGAGTGACATAAAAAACGACCATTTTAAACAGCTAACATTTAAAAACTAATTTATATTTTAAAATGATTTAACGTTTATCGTGTTGTGCTGCCAAAAATTAATCAGCTTGCCAATTTTCATCTTCATGACAACTATTATTATAGAACCCGAAATATTTAGGTGCCAAAAACGACTTTTTTCGTAATTATTCTTATTATTCTAATTCTTACCATTTTTCTTCTATACATTTTTCTAATTAATTATTAGGATATACATGTATATGTATAATAATTTTTTAATAATATAAAAACTATTATATAAAATTTTTGTATAAAAATATCACATACACACTATAAAATATGTATCAGTCACGTATTGTTTTTAACTTTATATAAACGCATATATCTATATTTAAAGAAATATATTCTGTTCTTATTCACTGTATTATATCTATACACATGTATTAGTCGTCCACCATATTAAATGTATCAGATATTATATACAATAGCATTACGAGTAGGCATATGCAATTGCATTTTAATGTTATATAAGAAAGTGTAGGCATTATCAATTAAGCATGTCAAGAACAGGCATAGAGCGACTTAAAAGTCACTAAAACCATTTAAGGAGTCGTTATAAAACTCATATTAACCAGTAAATAAATGTCAAATGAGCCAGAAAATGTTACGTAAAATAATGCCTAAGGAGCATTCAAATTCTACGTCTCATAAGCCGTGAAAATAAAAATTCATGAGCCATCAACATAAAAAGTCTTTTCAACTATAAAAGGTAACGTCCTATGATCCGATAACTATTTTCACTTATCAGCAGCCATCAGTGTGTATTCTTTTCCAAAATTTAATATTCAACTTACCTTTAGGTAGACAAGATCCTTTTGATTCAATGAAAGGTTCGTGGCATTTACAAGATGTTACTCCATCTCCAACGAAATTTGGAACGCACAAACATTTGTTCTTGAAGCACAACGCGTTATCAAGACATGACAGAGTGCACTGCTCTAGTTAAAGATTATACATATGGTTATCATTATCTATAACATAATTAATATATAAAATTATAGACTTATAATGACGTACCATACATATAAGATTAGATACTGTCATTCATAGATTATGATTTAAAATGTCTACAAGAATTGTGAATTATGAATTATAAATTATAATCTTAGGAAATGAAATTTATACTGGTGCATAATTTGGAACCTGATAATTCAATGAAACAGAACTTTTAATAATTATCTAGTAACGTATCTCATCTACGTCTTGAAAACTATAATCTGCAATAATCACATCATTTCAGTATTATATCAGATAACTCAATGGAAAATGTGGTGTGTATGGTGAAGAACTTACATATATTAGGAAATATAATATATTTGTCTGAATTAAATGTGAACGTACATATATAAATAAATGTACAATGTTTATATTTTTATACACGAAAGCCTGCTAAAGGTAAATTTATTAATTAAAGTATAATTGTGCAATGATAGAAGCTATTACCCATTGGTTCATTGCCCATGGCCTAGCATTGATCATTGGCCCGTAGTTATAAAAATAGGACATGCTACCCAGGAGTTCCTACCCTAGGAACTTCTCATAACAAATTTCGTAGTTATATAA
>JAYRBW010061062.1:0-10510 GCA_036023295.1 Invenusta paracnida | reverse complement strand
TATATTAATGATCCCTCTGATGTATGTTACAATTTCTCGGTTGATGCCTAATGGTTCCTTCTTGCAATTATCACATCTAGTTCTCGATTGTTAGTCATGTCCTTGAGTGTAGGGTTTTGTTTAACTATTTCTAAATAATTGTAATAAATAACACACACTCTTTGGAAATATAGATACCCGTACAAAACACGGCATTGTGTGACAAAAAGTTGAATGATATATCTTATAAAGTAATTCAACAGAAATGACGTGTGCAGTACGACATAGCATGTTAAGCTGAAATTTGGAAATTATCAACTTCTGGCCCATAAAATTAATTACTAAAGTTGCCTGGCTATTCGCCAAAGATGATTTTATATAGATGACAGTATCTGCAAACACATGAAGCCAAAGCAAATAGGTAATAATAATAATTATCGGGTGAGGTGATCAAAGCTGGTGGGAGGATTTTTTTACTACGCCAATGGTCGAAAACTCTCTAGTGTAGTTTTTTTATGTGATCAAAATAAGTCGTTGGTTAAAACACCTCGACCACGACCGAGGTTGTAGTTTTTTATTCTGACTCAAGGTACACTATTGAGTTTTTTTAAAGTTTTAATTAATTCTATATTATGTAAAATTAGAATTTCTTTACAATATGAAAGGAGTGCTATTTAATGGTATCAAATTTAGTAAAATGAATAACATTTAAATAAGCTTACTAGCATGTTTATTTTATAACATTGTTTTTTTAAAGTAGACGAAATCGACCTGGGTCGTTTAAAAATTGACCAAGGTTTTTTAGTCCTTAATAAAATATAGAGCTTCACAACGAATGCCGCGATAACAATGTTATTTGTAGGTAGGTATAGTTCACCAATTTAAACAGTCTATTGCAAGGGATGGGCTATCAATAGTCTATTAAGTCTATAAGGGATGGGCTCCTTAATTGTTTGGTGTGCTAAGTAACTCGGTCTTGTATTGTTGAATTAAACGACTTATCTATTTATTTAAACGGTGGTCTAAGAAAACTTCTTTTGATCACTCCATATAAAATCTGTACCTTTAGTCAGGTTTTCTGCGACCAAGGTAAAAAACCAGACTCTTATCGGAGTCATTTCGACCAAGGTTTTAAACCGAAGTTGTAGTAAAAAACTCGACTATTGGTTTTTTTATCACCTCACCCTATGGGTAAGAGTGAATTAAAGTACATATTTGTTATCGACGTAATCTTCAGGTACAATCTATTGCTGTTGCTGTTATACATATAATAACAATGACATATAATAGTAATGGATTTCCTATATTCGAGGACAAAGTAATATATGTAGGTATATATACATTCACAAAAAGTCCAAAAACTTAACTTACTGAATACAATTGAACAAGCAATAGGTACTACAATGCATATATTGTAGTAGCTGACTTTAGCTTTAAAACCCCATACGATAGAAAATTATAATAATATTATAATTAATACAGTTATATATTTGTTTTATAAGTATACTTCATTCATTGCGAATTTAGAATAATCTTGTTTAAATATTAATATTAATTAAATAAACTTGATGATAATATATGTATATCTATATATAACAACATATATTCATTGTACACATAAAAATACATGTATAATTTTTTTAAATGGAATTATTTCGCTAACAAGCGTTTTGTCTTATTATTTTAGTCAAAATCACTAACTGATATTGAAAATGTTATAAAATTTATATATAATTGCTTATACATATATTATATAACATTATAATAAAACATATTTACTAAGATATGGGACTATTTGCATTTATACCTAGCTAAACCAATGGATGATATAATGTACAGAATATAAAATATATACGTATAATGAGTATATTGCAGGGTGCATTTTGTGTTAAAGTTACAGTGTTTATATATATATATTTCAATTCACAAAAATATGTCCAACAAAAGGACAATGATATAATGTTAATTATGAGGTCAAATTGTAGTGCTCTGTGTATTTTTTATCTACACATATTTAACTAGAATTGTGGGTATTACTTGACATTTTAATAATAATATAAATATAAATATTTCAATTATTAATGGTATCTTAATTAATGTATTAGTGTTCAAGCACATTTAGATTCATACAGTAGAAAAAATAGTAGTAAAAAGTAAAAAGTGGGATGCATCAGTAGTAAACAATTTTATATTGCGCATTATTGTTATTTTGATCAGTTTAAAATACGGTTTAGCTCTTTAAATTACTTTATCTAAATTTCTTAAATTTACACGCGAAATACTAATTTTTCATAAAACAATTGCTTTGTATAAATTTAAAAAAATGAATACTCTGATTAAAATGGTCTATTTTGTCCGCTGACTCTTATACCAATATAAATAAATAAAACTAGCAACTGTTATATAGTGTTAAATGGAATGTAAATGTAATAGGGCTTTATCCAAAGGAGACGAAGATTATTTGTTTTCTTGGAATAAGGCTCTAAATTTAAAATCATTTGTTAACCTTATTCATACGATGAGGACCTTTTGTTGCGATTTTTAACTTGACGAATAAAACAGTAAAAGCTTCCCTGACTCTAAAATAATGTTTTATCATTTTTAGCGATATAACGCCTGACCAAAACTTTTGTTGTCAGAAATAAGTAAAACATACGGTTTTATATAAAAACAACTCTCTCGAATTCAATGAATGCTGTTCAGGTATTGAATAGTTTAATACAATAAATACTGAAGTTCAGTAAAATATATTTTCTTGTAAAAAATATAGCAAAATAAAATATTGCTTAATTATTCATATATAAAAAAATGTTTTTATCCATTTTCAATAGAATAAGTTACAAATAAGCTTGGTTTTACTGAATGCGAAGTTTAAAACTGTCGAATATTAGAAAGCTTACTGTCTTCTTTCCCCTCCGGAGATAAAAGGCGCAAAATACTGGGTATAAGCAGGGTTAATTTGAATAACAATGTTACTCACGCAGCTCCCATGGCATTGGTCATTGAGTTGTCCTGATACTGCTGGTTCGGGACAACAATTATCTGTTGGGGCTGAGGCCCATACACAACCTGTTGCTGACCTCCATAGGGATCGTGATAGTAGCCGGCGTTCGGATCCTGGTAATGCCCTTGCCCTTGATCATGGTGGTACTGGTTTGGATCATGATAGTAATGCTGGTTGGGATCACTATAGTAATGTTGATTAGGGTCCTGATAGCCCCCTTGGCCTTGCCCTTGGTGACCACCTTGGTGGCCACCTTGGTAGTCGTATCCGTTTGGAGGTCCGTGCACTCCGGCAGGAGGGGAGGGTTGGTAGTGCGGATTTACCGGCGGTTGTTGTGGAGGATTTTTAGCAAATTTCGAATATGGTGGAGGTGGATTAGCAGGGGGAGGTGCTGACATATTGCTTTCCTAATCAATTGGCGCTCATTAGATGTTATTTCATACGATGACGATAACAAAATGTTCAACACACTGTCAGCAGCTGTATAATATTCAAATATATAATGCTGCAATATTTCGAACAATACTTAAGTGCTAATTTATGTGCTGGAATCAAAATAAGCAGCATGATAAACGATACACTGATTCATCGATGCATTGATTATTTTAATCGGTTAACTGATCTGTGATTAATGTCTAAATAGTCTACATTAAAAATCGGTAATAGGAAAGCAATACAGTCAAAAATAATTGATTGAATTGATTGACGATATTTAACCGTTTGTTCTTTTTTGCGCTTTTTAATGCATAAACAACACTTATTCTAATACGTTCAAATTTTGCTAATGATGAATTAGTTAGTTTCCAATGACTTTGAATTTATCTGATATGCAATTCTTATTCACGTTAAGAGTACTGACTAGTGAATATCAAGTTCCATTTGTGTTTTTCAGTCAATAAGAATAGATTGCCTATACGAGGACAAAGTAATATTATATACTTCCACAAAAAGTTAAAAAAACTTGACCTTTTAAACATCAATGTATAAATAATTTTCTCGACTTTTAGAAGTACATATTTATTTTCAATTGGCTATGCATTGGCTAATCTGATAGTTATATAACAATTAGATAATGCGGTAGCATAGGTATGTCAAGAACAATGCGTCAGTGATTAGCTTGAGATATGTTAGTAACTCTATATTATGTAGTCATTAATGCTAATATATACATGAATATATAATATATAATAATAATAATATAATATATAATATAAGTAGGCAATATTTTGAACCACAGGTGAACCACAGGGACCGAAAATGCCTCCAACTGTATACATTTGAACCGAGCTGGAGAGCTCAATAATGGTGGTGGTGTATTTAATTCCTTTAGTGAGAGGGAGAAATGAATGCTAATATATACATGAATATAGAGTATAATATATACTATGTATTATGCTTATATATGCCAATAATCCTATCTAATAAATACATATAAGACTACATCTCTATAGGCTAATTTTAATATCAATGTAATCGCCAAAAGCGATTATTCAAGGAATTCAAACTGCAGTTATTTGGAACTTTCAAAAAGGTTTTATCGGGAGGTTAATTTTAATGATTTTTTTTCTTATTATATTAAAGCAATAACGATAGCGTCGAAGAAATCAAAGTCAAGAAACGAGCTCCTCAAAAGAGAAGAGAAAAAATATCCTTCCTGAGGAGCAGGCCGACTTCAGAAGCGGACAGTGGAATGATATAGTCGCCGCAACGCTAAACGATGCGAACACGAAATCGTTAGAAGCGTCAATCATCGCCAACTTTCCCTCTGAGCATTACGAGCTACAACACATGGCGCCGTTTTGGTACTGTGTTAGTATTCAATACAAATTATCGTATTAAATAACTTGATCAAGTTAATTATTTAATTTAAAATAGATGGTACAATAACAAAACGTTTAATAAAATAAAAGTATTGGTTGTAAAGAGCCAAAGACAAGAACATGTTGAATATATCAAGAAGAACGCAAACCAATTGCATAATAAAGAACTCGTATTCTTGTCTTGAATATTCTACCCCTTCGTTTTTATGTATTCAAGCAGAAATTCAATAAAACACTATGTTTTATAGCATATGACCATCTTATATGTATATATACTTTTAAATGTAGATATAGAGTAGATACACATCTATGCATATAACTGTCAAACACTGTCCATTGTTTTATTAATATTTATATATAAAAATGTATTAATTGACTCCAAATAAAATAATCCATCTAAGTATATACTTTCTACTTTATTCCGTTAATTACCAATGTTCGTTTTACGGCAATTTAAAATATAGTTATAGCAGCTTTACAGACATTGAAATATTTAGTGAAATCACAGTGAAAGTGACATTGTTAATGTGTAAATTAATAGAAATTATATATATTTCAATCGTTGGTCAATAGAAAATTTTTAAAATTATTCCATTTAAAAAACTTCAAAGCACAAGGTTAAATTCAATGACACATTTATTAACAAATACCAATATACATCTAACTTATTTCTTCGATGTAATATATACACTCAAATTCATTATAATTCTGCTGAAGAAGGCTATTGGGCCGAAAGTTCTCAAGAAATATACTTTTTATATTATCCTACATTGTTTTATTTTTGAATTTGTGTGTCCAGGGACATTTTACATTAATCAAATTAATATATATAAACTCAAATTCATTATATTTTTACTGCTTTGCATCAAAATTGATTTAATTAAGTACAATTTTAATTATACCCGTTTATTAATTTGTCCATATATATGCACTGGATTACTATGTATGTAAAGTCATTGAGAACAACATTTGCTTTAAACATAAAAACGTTTATTCAGATTATAATAAACTTTGGATTGACGCAAAATGCCAATATGGCGCATGTGAGGCAGGATAGTATATATAGCAAAGTCTTGATGGAAGAGATACAGAGTCGTCGCCGTATATTTTTTCCTAAATTTGGAGCACATATCTGACATTTTTCCACAAATGAAGTGGTATAGTGTGAGAAATTTAAAATTTATTTTATACACCAAGTCTACTTACTGTCTGCATCAACAAGCTAAGTGACATAAATTGGACAAATGCACTTAAGAGAATTTATTTTCCATTTTCCAATCAAATAATTAATTGAAATTTATGATGAAACACCAAATTATATATCAAAACACAGATATGCCCTCAGTATGTATGTATATACAAGCGATATAGTTTATTTGGCATTATATACAACTTGAATCTGGAGTCTTTCAGATTGAAATGTAAATGGTACAACGAATTAGAGTTTCCTGAAAATAGGAAGAAATTTTTCCTCAAAGAATGACGAAATTTTTTATAGAATTGACCGGATAGGGGTGCAATTTAAGACGAAATCGGTCCCAAATCTCAGTCACGATTGCTGAAAATAGAAAGTTAAGTGGTTTAAATTCGTTTAGTAAACAAACTTGCAAATTAAATATTTACAAACATGATACATTTCTTTGCTACGATGATCGAAAGATTAAGATATATTCAGTATTATGAAACAGAGTGAACAGTTTCTTTTATGTCCATATATGTTGATAATATTACAATTTGTATACCTTTATTTCATTCAAATTTCTCCATATTTACTATGATTCTGCCAAAGTACTTAAACATTGTTTTGTAACCAAATGCCGGAATACCAGTTTAAAATCATAACTTTACATTATTTTATTTTTATTGAAGATTTAATACTAATGTATTTTAGTGTAAATACTGTATTAGATTATACTTTAATATTTTATAAATATAAGATATTTAGTACAAATTTCCTTTACACATTGGAAATTTTAGTATATACAACCATTATGTAAAATTGGTTGGTTTGTTTGTTTGTTTGTGCATTATATAAATGTATTGATTTAAATGGCGTCCAAATATTAAATGGATTACATTTTGATTATTTTAAATTGATAAAAAATATAAATAATGGAAATGAATAAATATATAATAATACATTTAACACGATGCTAAAATGCTTAGTCTTCAAACTGTAGCATAGTTAATGATATAATTTTTTGTAAATAACAACATAAAAAAGTGTCTTCAAACATTCAGTTCACTTTAATCGGAATGAGATAGACTATTCTTAGATGTTTTTAAATAAATTATTTAAAAGAATTATTCACAAACGAAGATATGTTTCATTCTTATAATTTTGAAACTATTTCATTGTTCAAATATCTCAATAGTTTCGTTTTCCTATCTTCATGAAATATTTTCCATATAATTATGTTAGCTTCAGCAAGTAGTTAAACACTTCGTTTCGTACAATTCTAAATAATGAAGTTGAGTGGAAACCATATATCACCTGCTTTTTAATATTCACTCACAGCAGCAATGGTATTATTTTTTGCAATATTTTGACTTAAATCACTATGAAGGTATTGTTTTTTATTGTACTCTCACAGTAATAAGATGCAGCGCAAGGAAATCTGTTGATAAATGGTAAATAATAATTAGTCTTTTCTCCGCATCATATTTCGTCGTGTTGTTTTCTTCTATACTTTTATCAAGTAGGTAATATTACTCTTGTTACTTTTCATTTTTGAGTTTACTTCATTGCAAACATTTAAGAAACTAACGTTTTAAGTTAATGTTATAAGCTTGAAAAATATCTGTGTAAAACATGCTCACCTAAGGCTTCATTAATGACTTCTGGAATCAAAGTTTGAAGAACTTCACAAGTGTTGCTGAGATCTGGATTCTCATTGAATTCAAGAAAATAAACCTAAAATTTGCATTACATTTATACTGAAAATAGCTGCAAAAAATATCTTACCACCTATACAACACAACAACACAGAGTATACAGCCCTGGTCACTTATAACGCCGACCCCCCTGAAAAACAACATTTTCAAGAATAAGAGAAGTAACGTTAGTTATAAATTAAATCTACATACAGTTTTATATATCTAGTATACGTTCTTCATATTTTACGGCTCATTTACCTATTCATGAAGACTCTAACGCTAATTTTCTAATCGCTAAGTAAATAGGCAAAATAAGTTAAATACTCTTATTAACCATATTATTAACTTTGAGTAACAATTTCGATCGATTCTTTTCTGAATGAGTACCAAATTTAGAGATTAATGATGCTAGGTGCATATGTACTTAACACACCAAGGCTCAGTTAGGTATGTATAGTTAGTTAGGGAAGAAAAGTGCAGTTAATAGTGTCTTTTAATAAATTTCTCAAGTTATTTTGAATTAGTTTTCACAATGCCACGTGATATGTCTTATCGTATAAAAATGTATTATCACATATTATGTGAATATTTATTTAGAACATATGATGTAAGTAATATATTTATGTTAAGTTGTAAATCCTTTTAATTTTCATTTATGTCTAAATTTTTAATGAAAGTATCTGATTTTCACAATTATCAATACGTAGAAGTATGTATATATTTATTCAAAAGTAGGTTACAATTAAGGGTATATTGAAGCTAGGACTAAAACAGTAGAATATTTCCAAAGGTATTGAAGGTATATATTATTTATTATGAGAATTCTTTATAAAGCGACTGACAATGATAATTAACATTTACTTTTAAATTGGTGTCAATTATAAAATCGCATCCGTAAAGAGCAAAGCAAGATGGGTTTCTTCGCAATTTCCCTTTAAAAACACGAAAACAGTTTCGAAGAATCCGACAAATTTCTCTCTAAATAAAAATAAAAGGAAAAGAAAAGAAAGGTTAGAACATGTTAAATATAAAGTTAATAATTTTAATTTTATTGTCTAACTGATTTGTGCTTAATTTAAATCATCTATTTATTCTTAATAGTAGTTTCTCTCCAGAATAATTTATAAAAGAGAATAGAACATAATATATGACAAAGAAGACCTGTAGTTTAACTGCAGCCCAGTTGTGTGGAATGCCCAGAGCAGGATCAAGACTGTTGAGATAATCGTTGACATGCTCGATACTCCAGACAGTCTCGTGCATCATTTTGGCGTAGCGTGGATCGTACTTTTGAATTGACTGATTCGTGAGATGGATTCGCATATCGCTGCTCCTCGAATCGTACTTTCGACATGCTACACGGGCGTATCCAGGATGATAGAAAATTATAAAGGGGTCCATCGAGGCGATCAGCATATAGACACGGAGGTCAAACTTGCGGCCTTCCAGCAGCAGTGGTGGCTCGATGTATCTGATAGAGCATCAAAAGAAAGGTGGTGATAGGAAAAAAGTATTACAAAACTTTTGGCTTCAAATCAAATTTAAGCTACTATATAAATGAATCAATAACAACATTGTGAAAGGAAATTTCCAATATTCGTAATGGAAAGAAATGTCAACTAAAATTTAAGTTAAACACAAAGCTGCGCCGACCTTCAATAAAATGAATAATTAAATATACATTACTTTTGAGTAATATAGTTGTTTATATTTGTTTTGTTTGACAAGCCCGATATCTTTTTGAATTAAAGGTTATTAGTTTTAATTTGCCAATAACATTGGGGAATAAAATCTGTAACGTAAAAAAATGCATTAGGTATATAAATTTAAATATTTATTAAAATTAAAAAAAAGTAACCATATTAATTATTTAACACGTTGTTGATACATAACGAGTCGAGATATATCTAAAAATATTCGATTACTGATTATATTTTATAAAACAGAATAACTACCGAGTTCACTGTAACATATATGTAAGTAATACCATTACTATAATAAAATAAATTCAAATAAATAAAATAAATAATATCATATTATACAGCACATACGAGTATACTTGTGCTTAATGATTATGTGACAAAATGTGACTCAATTTGTATCCGTAAGTGAAATTATTTGGAAAGTTTCGTTTAAATGGGTAATAAAATTCGTTATAATAACAAAATTTCACAAATCATTGCATGTGATTAGAATACATTCTCAATTAGGATGATACAAGCCAAAATATAATATTGGATAGTCATTGAATAATATCTCGTAAAGTGTAAAATAATTTTAAAATTATATATATATATATATATATATATACATGCAAATCATTTTGCCAATTCTTCACCAAGCGGTAAAATGATTTATTTAATTTCTAGCTAGCAATAGTTGAATTTGAAATTTATAAATAAGATAATTTTAGTACCGTCAAACGGGGTAACTTTGACTACTCGCATAAATATACATATAGTCAACGCGTCTGTCAACTAATCAATACAAAAGTTAACGTTAGGTAACTTAGAGTAGCAATACCGTAGCTAGGACTTCAAAATTACCGAGGCAAATCATTGAGGGGACGCCTTTACAGTTTAAGAGAGCCTCTTTACACCTAAGTGGCCCCTTTGCAGTTTAAGAGAGACTTCTTTGGAGATAATAGGGGTCCCGGGTCCCCTAGGGCCCCCCTAAATCCGCCCCTATTAATAAGTCACATCCTATCTTAGATATATAAAATGTAGCTGTTTATAAACACATTTCTCACACAGTGTGTCATACATTAGGGGCCCCTCTTGCCTGAGGGACCCCCTCAACGATTTTGCGTTTTGTTTTCAGCAGGGCCGTA
>JAYRBW010061061.1:0-10510 GCA_036023295.1 Invenusta paracnida | reverse complement strand
TTCCAGAACAACAACCCATCGACGCAAGTCATTAAGAGAAAGCCGGGATACCTGAGGCAAGACATCATCCTCCAATGGATTCCAGAGCACATAGACATTCCAGAAATGAGACAAGCTGGCAAAAAATGTAACGCACAGCAACGACCTCGCAAGACCCATCCACTACAAGAGTGCGACGGACTACATCGACAGAACCATCAATGATCCACCAATCACGCACAACCAATCAGTATTCGTGTACAGCACCAGCAAAGGTGATCACAGCGGTCCAGTCTAACTCGACAAATCTCACAGCCTGGAGCACTGGCTCAAGGAAAGCACGAAATCGTAAAAAGCCTAGCAGGAGATTTATTGGGAGGCCGATCCTCATCGGTCGGTCCTCTATTCCAACCCTGGGGGTGAGTTAGAGCTAGCGCGGGAACATTTTATAGTATCCTCGGTTCTGACCTACAAAAACAACCACCAGCAGTAATATATTAGGGAATATCGTTTTTATATAAAATATGTATCTTTATAATACACATTTTTTTAGATTTATACAGCTCAAAAAGCAATGAATTATACAAATTACAATGAAAAACGAATATTATATTTGTACATATTGTATTTTTTATCTGAAATGTTCACCGTGTACATACAAGAAATATCAAAATAATTGGATAAATGCTATCTACACAGTCATATTATAAACAGCAATGATAATACAGTTTTTTTTTATATTTAGTAGTTCAGACACTATTTCAGCACCAAGTCTGTTAGCTATACCTACTTAGTACTATCATCATACCTTAAGTATACAAAAAATGGTTTTCTTTTATTCTATAGTTATTCTATGTAATTTATGCTAGTAGTTAGGTATAGCTAGCGGACTTGGTGCTGAAACAATGTCTGAACTACAAAAAAATATTCATAGAACACACAATAAACACGATGAAGTTAAAATGCATAGCGATACAATACTTAAAAATATATAGCATTTTTTTAAATGGAACAACTTTGCTGATACAAGTATGTAAACTATTATGGGTCTGACATTTTTTAACGATTTCCAGACACAAAAAACGTCATCTTTATCAAATGAAACTGATTTAAATTTCGCGCTAACTTTTAAAATATGTCTAGCTGATTATAAGAAAATACATGTCTACAGATGAATGTAAATTTTACATTTACATATATAATTCAGTTGTTTCTCAGAGAATGACATATTTATCAGAAATACATTTATTTCGTCTGTCCTATAAATAGAAGACGGTAACGAATGGGTTTATCAATTATTGAGTCAAATTAAAGTTAAACAAATTACTTTTACTTTTATATATTAGTTACTATTTTATACATTCATTTGGTTCACAAATTCAACTACAATTAAATATCAGCAAATATACCAATTTTGAAAAACACACGGTTAAAATGATGTTTTGCTTTGATTACAATCCTTTTTTGTTATAAGGCACTGATGATTTTTGTAGTGGTGGTCAATTGATTTGTGTAACTACATATAAAACAAATCATTAACTATTAAATATAATGATATTTGTATTCAAGGTTTGCATGTTTCTAAAGATTGTGTACATACCCGCGTTCGTGATCCGTAGCCTGACATACAATACTAGATGCGCCACAAACTAGTGTCCGTACCACTTCATATCTTCCTTTTGACAACTGTGTGCCTGGTACAAGAAAATCTGTTATAAAATATATTGAAATATAATATTAAAATAGTTTAACATTTATTAAATAAAACATTTAATTTCTAGTTATATCATCAGATAAATATATAACTTTGAACGGGTTCCGAACAGTACTGGAAATTATCGAATATTTATATTTCATTTTGACAATCTTAAGGAATATATGTTTTAGGACAGTTTCGAGTTACATCCATTTATCATAAGTTTTTCCTAAGTTCTTCATATATAGGATTTATGAGAGCTTTGGTTTGTTCAATGTTGATTTAGAACTTAATAATGCAGACTATATAAAGTGTCAAGATACAAAAAACTGTTTAGGATGGCACTCTGGATAATTTTTACTTTGAGTTAAGATCCATCTGAATTTTTACACTTACCAAAAGCGATGTCAGATATCGTAGCTCTGTCATCCGCATATTCTGCCAACATTCTGCAAAAGAGAAGAAAAATGTTTACATATATATTTCATTTTTATAACGATTACGTCGAATCCGTTATTTTGTGCTTTTTGAATATATTAATTTCTTCATGAAGTAAATATTCGATACTAATTTTGAACATATCCTATTTCGTCAATTGAGATGCAATATTTACGCTACCAATTTTGTTATATTGTAACACATTGACCACTATTTATTTTTCAATATAACTTTCTACGATAAATGTATTGAGTTATATCGTTTTTATTCTCCAAAAAATTATAAATAATACGAAAACTACGAGTTTTCAAATTATTTTATTTTCTTTTAAATCATAATCAGTGATCTATTTGGTAATTTATTTAAACAAAGTTAAATATTTAATTTATGAAACAAAACTACAAAAACTAAATAACAGATTGTAAAGAATGAAAAAAAAACTAATTACATATTTATGTGTCGAAATTTAACCTGTTTTATGTTTTCTGAATATTACATTGCAAATTAGTAATAATCATATAAAGTATATTATAAATAAACAGTTATATACAACACTAATCTTTAAGCAGTCAAATCTTCGCAGGACTGGCGATCGAGCTTTCCCGTTGCAGCTCCTATTATTTGGAACAAACTTCCCCCTTTTTTTAAATCGATATATGATTTTGTTGTGCTTAAACGCTCTCTAAAAACACACCTTTTTACCAATTTAATGAAATACACATCGACTTCTGTTAATTATTTAACATTACTTTTGTTCTGTCATACGCTGAAATTTTGTGCTATGTTAAACTGCGCTACATACATTGTTGTACAATAACGCGGCGCTATATAAATAAATAAATATTATTATTATTATATAAATGTTATTAACATTAATGGTCAACAAATCGATTTCGTTAAAAAATAAATCAACAATTTCTGGATTAAATAACATTATTCAAATATGATTATTTTACTCACTTTTCCAAAATTTCCGACAATAGTCCAAATTGGGGTACACAAAATTGTCCTCGAATGTCTGCATTGCAATACTTTTCTTTGGTACACATTTCGTACAGGATGCAGCCCATGGACCTAGATTAAATAAAACAAGGAAAATTAATAACTATTTTATTATACACAAAGCTCGTGGATAATTTAAATATTATATATTAGTGTACCAATAATTTTTTTTGTTATATTGCTGTTTAGTAAACAAATGATTCAAGTTATTGTAAATGTCTTGGTATGTTTATAAACATATATAAACACTTATATTAGAATCCAAGAAATTTTTAATAGAATAAGATAGATAGTTGTTATAGTAAAACTAAATATTTTAATTTCCGAAATCATTTAATCCCTTGCATATTACAGGATTACTACCGGATGTACCAACTATTCTGGGCTTTTGAAAAGTCTGTTCGCCACACCCAGTACTAATTTGGGTGCCTGGAAACCAAGAACGGAGACATTTTAACGGACTCCGAAGGATTCAAATCCTTCAACTTGGTCGCCACTGATTCCCAAAAATATAGTCCACGTCGTAATTAGGTGATTGATTGTTTAAAGCTGCCAAAATTTCTTTGTCAAGCAACGACAATCAAACTTTTTTAGAGGAGTTCCAGATAGGGAGTTCCCAGGAGCTCCCAAAATTCTTCCTGTCATCAAACCAATGGATTTGGCTGGTCGCTCGTGTGACCAGAAGCTACACCCGCCAGAAGATTGAGCGAGATGATGAACGTTCTCAACGTTGGAATATGTTTTTCAAGGAGTCACTGTATCTTTCAAAAAAGAAAGCATCTCATAGTAGCACCACTTTTCGTTGAAACCACCGCGATGCCAGATTTTGTAGAAATATTTGTGAAAGATTTGCAATCATAACTGTCGCGAATGGTTTTCCAACTTTACTTTGCATCGTCGAAATTCACACAGAGAATTGAGGCCGATTGCCGACCATGCATTTGTCTTTCGACCTGCATCTTTGTATTGCACGTTTTGTAGATCATAATACCAATTTTCTTTCACATACAAGTTCAAATAATATTTCCGTTATATTCTAATTATCCTCCTAAATTAGGGCTGATTCAGCCCCCCCCCCCCTATTGAAATCTACTTTAGCAGTGTACTATAGTGATGAAAATTAGCATCTAGTTAAATCAATATGATATACAGATGACTTTTTACAAAAAAAAATTTAATAAAAAATTTAAAAAGTTACAGCTATTTTAAGTTTTAAAGTATACAAAAAAATTTTTCTTTTTTTCAATTTTTCAATTTTTTAATATTAATCGAAATATTTTACTATATAATGAAGTAATGAGTGTCTAAATATTATAGTGTGTGTTGGTGATACATTTTCTTGTTTTCACTTATACTTGATAAAAAAACATTAAAATTGTAATTTTTTTTTATAAATTTGGGGTGATGGTTATGGAACCGCTCTCATGATCGTCCACATGGGTACATGAATGTATTTTTTGCGCTAAAAGTAGTAAAACTTCATTTTAGGAAAAGTCACATGAGCTTACTGTAATCATATTGTTCAATAAAAAATGCCAGCAAAAATAGAAGAGGACATACCCCCCGGTATGGATAGGGTTAACTGAAAAATAATATTACTGCATCTCATAATATTAATTAACATACTAATAATTAGTCGTATTAATAAGATGAAACTAAAGATCAAATATTCCAAAAATATACATGTAAATTGGAAAAAAACTCTAATTTTCCTTTACTAACATAGTTTAATACTTATAATTAGTAATTAGTAAAATATAAATAGATATTTTTATAAATTTCTATAAATTGTTAGACGGATATATTTTTAAATTAACATATTTTATTCAAATTGCAATATCCAATTCATATGAAATCATTACACAAGCAAACTTTTAAATCACTTTATATACCTAAAAACAAATATTTTATAATGTTTTCCAAATAGTGTGTCACTCCATGAATTGATATTCTATAAATAATTCATTAAAAAATTCAAAACATTAAAGCTTGTATAAAAAGCTTCCAAATAATATTTAATTTTCCTATAACTACTAAAATTTATGTATTGTGCCTATAAATTGTGTTTTTTGAATTTAACATATAATATTGAAATAAGATATTTCAACAGTTTTAGTGTGTGTTTTTTCAGTGACCATCAAACGATTGACAGCACTGAAAAGTTTGAATCGATATTTTCTTATGTCTTTCGATGAATACTCAAAACGTAGGAAGAAAGCGCTGACTAGCAGACAACAGTTGTTGCACATAATCTTATCACTCAGCAATATTTGGTTTTATTATACCAAGGATTCCTATACAATTAGGTGCTATATAGGAACCTTGATTATACTAATGTTTTCCTATATATACCATACGTAACGTTGTATGTTAGTGTAACGTGTGTTAGTTTATATAGTATATTCTTGCTATAAAAAGCTATGCAACATTTTACATATTTGGGCTTTATGTTATGAACACTAGACAAGGTAGCATAGCAATGTATCACAAATGAATAAAAAATGTTTACTTGATAATCTGTATTGTTATTCTAGGTATAACAAGCATTTATATATTTATTAAAAAGTAAACAAGATACTCGTATTTTAAATATAAGTTCGCCAATTACCATGAATAATTGCCTACTTCATAGTGGGCCACGACATTTCAGACTACTTAGCGACAGTTCAATAAATAAATAAAAGCGATAATCCTGTCAATCGCAATAAAAATGGATTGTATTGTTAGAAATGGATGTTATACAACATACGAGATTATTATTAAGGATTTAAACCATTATGAAATTCTACAGTACCCCAGGACAGCAATAATCACAAAGTCATCAAGTAACTGAAAGTGTAACATTTGTATCGTAAATAACATGCATTGCTTGGAAAACGAAAAACATTATTGTTCTTATTATTATTATAGTTAATTTAAAACATACATTTAAACACAAAGCTTTTGTTATGAAGCTATTGTACCATATAAAATATGTAATTTATAGATGATTAATTCTCAAATAATGAAGAGTGAATCATTAAATATAAACTCACTTACCCGAAACAAAAGAACAAAACGGAATAATTGAGACAACTCCTTTCAACAGCCACGACAACCAGATAAAAAGTGAAGTCTTTGCCAAGAAAATACTTAAACACCGTAAATATTTTTTTGTAGTACTCCCTGCCTGTGCCTTTTCTCTTCTCTTCTCTGAAATGCCAATGAAATAAACAGGTTCTTATTCGCCGACCAATAGCTTATTGCCAGAGGGAGGATTACAATACGTTGTTTACTTATACCATGTATGAACTGTAATAATAATTTTACTATAATACGACATGGTGCAAATATAGTTTATTAAAAGATATATATGAAAAGATCATTTACAAATTATGCTACAAAGTTGGGAGAGACAGAGACGCGGAGTGTAATTTTAGGTGGTGGGTATCAATAAAAGACTGTATGCTCATTGAAGACAATAATATACACAATAATATATAGAATCCATATATTTTAGAAATATAATAATTAACTATTTATGTGTAAAATCAGTTCAGTATAATAATTAAATTTAGTTTATATTATGACATGTTTTAAGTATTAACAAACTGACTCTAGTCAGATAGACTGTTTTTAAAATAAATTATCAATAGAGATTCAGTTAAAAGAATGATGAAAATGTCATATTAAATAATATAGATACTTTATTTTTTATTGTATACTATAAATACCTTACCAGGTAGTAGCAATGAGTCGACATATTGTATTGAGTCAGTTTACTCTGCGATGACTGAGGGTGCACGTTCAAGCTGACTTGATGAACTTGTGGACTTTTAATGAACAACAAATGATCAAAACAATTATATCGTATCTTGATTTTGTATTATTTTTCATGATGAGTTAAAGGGTTAACCTTGGTCTGAAACTGATAATATATATAATCCTCGTAATTATTAATTACTTTTAAATCATATGTTTAGTTAAGTAAAATTTGAATTTTAAAAATAGTTATTTTTACTAGCGTAATTGGGACTTGTTTTCCTATTCTGTATCAATTTTAACCATTAGACGGTGTTCTACTTAAATCATAATAAACATAATAATTTTTGCCTATTATTAGTGTATAACCAAATAAATTGCTTATATATTTTACCTCAAAGTTATTTTTAGCTGATAGATATATTTTGTGCCAAAAATTATATTTCATTCAAACAGAAAATATATTAGGTACATAAACAAATGAGCACATAACATAAAAATATATTAGTAATTGTAAATGTAATCAATTGCGATAAAGTAGAGTAGAGTAATAAGTTCAAATAATAATAAATAATAATAAGTTCATTTGTGATAAGTTCAAACTTATCACACTGGATAACTTGCACTGGAAACTTCTGATCACTAGATAGCTGCATGTACAGGTGCACATGCTTCGCAAATGGAGACGGGGTGCCTTACAGAATAGCTTGCTGCACACACAGCATCTGCAAGAAGCTTTGCGATTTTTCTGGCGACTACACGCAACATAACGGGCTCCCTTGAGTATAGGGAGATCCAGACCAACACATGGTTCAGGCAGAACTTTGCCAATTTGCTTCAATGTAGTGATGATTTTTGGGTAGCGACGGATGTTTAGGTTGAGCATTCTGCGTTCAACATGGGCAGACAGCAACTGAAGTCCAAACTAAGTCAGAAAGTTGCTACGCCATTACAGTCTCTCTCTGCCAACAATATTCTTAATGCTTGCCAGACTGATTGCAGCATTACTTGCACAGAAGATTGCATACAACACTTGCGGGTCACCTTCTGCATTTCCTCTTGCACGAATAGTAGGATACCATTCTGTCCATGTTATCGACGCCAGAGGGGAACAGTTTCAGCTTTCACTTTTACTTGACTTGGTACTGGGCAGTATCGTGTGTAGCTGTCAACAAGTAAGACAGGTTTTTGACCCTTATCCCAGAAGGATATCAGCAGAGTGCCATTTGAATCATAGAAGATTTTGGTGTCACCTTTGGTTCTATTTGTAGTGGTTCTTGCAACTAGAGTCACATCTCTGCGATTAATTCTGATGGATTTATCCCGGGACCTTCTATACAAACACTACCTGATGGTGCTGCAGATAAAGGGCCAATTGGAGGAGGTAGTCCATTATCCTCGTCAAAATCTCCATCATCGTCGTCCTCATCAACCTCAAGTTCAACTAGCTCATCAACAAACAGTTATATGTCATCCACAGTAAGGTTGTTAAGATCAACAAAAGTTTCATTTATCCCAAATGTCAAGTCATCTTGGCTGAGGTCATCTAAAAGAAAATCACTATTCTTTGCAGCCACCGGTAGATCTATCCCTGCATCTGCAACACCTGCATCTTCAGGAGGATTCTGATGACTCCCATACACAATTTCTTCCTCACTATTATAATTTTCTCCGTGAAACAATTTTGCTATAGCTAGATTTGACTGTTCGTCTTCGAGACATTCTTACAACTATTAGATAGTAAAACACACGTGTTCGCCGCAAAATAACAGCTACTGCTACTGTTTATTTCATCTGCTTATTCAAACGTAGAATTATGGAAATTCCATAATACAAAATTTTTCATGTCACCAGAAAAGCATATTGGCTAAAAATCGAATATTCTGATTGATTGACTGCAAAGATATAATAGGAGAAATTGGCGCGTTAGAGGCTATCAATAGTGCTCTGAATTCTCTATTCTACTTTTTCTATATGAGTGGTTGTGTGTAGCTTGCTAGCATAAATCAGAGAATTGAATTCATTTAAGTAGATAGTAGACTAAGCACAGTCAATCACAATGCTGAATAATCAATCGTGAAATGTGAATTAGAGAGATGTATTTAATTTAAAGATGTTTTCAATACAAATTAGACTAGGGTAAATTTCACCCCAGAACACCTATAACTATAAAAAAAATTCAACCCCTTATACTTAAACTTTTTGTCTGCAAATCTAGGACAATAGGGTCATTCCCGCGAAATATGTACAATTGGCTAAAAAGCAGGGTAAAAAAAGAAATTCTTATAATTACATCTATTTTCCTATATTTTAAAGCTAAGATATCCAGCTTTCTTACCTTAAAAAAGATAAGGTATATTCTGCTTAACACTTAATGTATTATTATTTTATTACTAACATAAATGTGTCCGTGTTACGACCGCTATTATTGGATGTCTATTCTTTTAACTTTATGTATGTGGCTGTTTGCAAGTATTTAGTATATATTTTCGCATTTTATATTAATACATTATTAATAAAGAATTACATAATGCAAACTGAAACACTTTCGTAAATATATAACATCGTTGAAATTAGATTTTACTTAAAGAGAGCATTTTTAAAAAGGTTGATAGAAATTAATGACGATTTGCAATTAATACTGTAACACGAAATATTTGCATACCTAATGTCACATAATGCTTTACAAATTAAACATTGCGAGTATATTTAGTGAAATGTTGTATTATGAATTCTCTAAGTAAATGTTACATAAGTCTATATGGTAAAATTAGAATTTATCTTTTTATAGTGGTCGTAACAAACAAATAGTCTGATATATTATTTCTTAATAGTGATTTAGATATATTAAAACTGTTTAATTGTTGATAATATGGATATATAGTAATATTAAATATTGTTAAAGTGTCTCAGTTTCAATTTTTAAATGTATATATATATATATATATAATACGTTTCATTCAACACAAAATACATTAGTAGGTAGATACTTATTTCAAAATGTGAACATATAGTCACAAACTACTGTAATACATTAGTATATACCATAATTATAAAATACAAACTGTAAAATAAACACAAATGTTACTTGCACAATATATATAGAGTATGTATATGTGGTTGTATAATAAAATCTAAAACGGAGGTCATAACCAAATAGTAGTCATAACACTATTATAGTCATGAACAAAACAGTCTTTAACAAGTAAACATTTCCACACGATACTATTGACATCTGCCACTGATAACTGAGCCACAGGTCGACTCCGCCAACCAGTTACGACCGGTTCAGCTACTTTTACAAGAATGTTATCGCGGTGGATCCACAAGCAGTCCTCACGACTGGGCCATGCCAAAGAGTATGTTGTTTTACCCTGAACGCACCATGCATAGTATTTCAAATTATTCAATTGCTGGTGACGTGTCAATTATTTTACCAACAAACCAATCGCTCTGGTATCGAAGTCCCACAAAATAACCAACTTTAAATGTTGCGTCACCGGCGGTGGCATCAGTTGCATCATTGCTTTCTGCTGTAGTAGGAACATCAAGCGAAACATCAACAGGAAATTCAATTGGCAGTGTTGTTCTCCAGCCGGGGCAGGTCGGTGTAAACTGAGAACCCTCTCCTTCACAACAACAAGTGTCAAAACA
>JAYRBW010061060.1:0-10511 GCA_036023295.1 Invenusta paracnida | reverse complement strand
AAATACACCCACCCCTACATTATTACAGCAGTTTTAAACAAATTACAAGAGTGACCAGAGTCACTCCACCCACGGCGGAAATCCGCCATATGGTGGACAACACTCATGTCTGTATTTGACAACCCCTTAAATTACCATATGGATGAAAGATTAATGGGCAAATAAAGAGCTAAGTTTTATGATAGCATCATCATGAGTTATGAAATTATCCCTTTGTCAGATTATAATACTTATCTCAGATTCCAAAAATCTAACTATGTCATCTTATCACAATACCTTCAAATGACTGCATAGTTAATAGAAAAATAGATAAAAAATTAAAGCCAATGGATATAGTACATAACTTAGCCCAAATTCAGAAAGATGAGATAGTGTCATAATCTGAAAAATTGGTGATATTATAATTTGGGATGATTGTATCATATAGCTCGAAAGCTCTTTTTGATCATTGGAATAGACATTTAAAGGGATCACAGAATATCTGATTTCAGAAAATTGTGATGGAAAAGTGTTGCAATTGGAAAAATTGATAACAATATAAAAGAGTTTAGCTTTTTTGACTTTTTCTGTCATTTGTGATTTTTTTGTGCTTTAAGGGGATATATAATGTAATCAATCCAATTGCAGAAAGCTGAGATTTTAAGTCAGATTAAGTGTTGAAAAATGTTGCATACAGTAGGATTTGCCAATATCAGATTTTCAGAAATCACAAAAAAAATCCAATACATGTAGGTGAATTCTCAAATAGGTAAATTTCAAAAAAAATTAATTATCATTGGATTTCATTTATTTTGTACATATATACACAAATACAAGACATCATTACAACAAAAATATATTGCTGGGCTCATATTCAGTTAGAAGGTTCTTCAGTTGGATGGTCTTCCAAGAGTCAGCCTGTTCACTGTTCTGCAATCCAGCTTCACCATGTCATTTATTAGTGACAACAGAGTTGTGTTTCTTCCAGCAATTGATCCAGTTAATGTCCAACTGATCAACCTCATAGTTTAGCATAGTTGCACATTCTTTTGCTTTTACAAGTAATAGGTCACCTGATACTGGTAATCTTTTGTCAACTTGTTCAAAATTATGGTTTTTTTGTGTTTTAATTTCAGTGGAAAAAACGGATTTGTACTGGTCAATGATTTTTTGGGGGAATTTTTCCAGTAATATCTGATAGTTGATAAGTTTCTATCTGCAGCTATCTGGGTCTGTTTTTTCTTTAGCAAAACAGTTTAACTATTTCATACTTTGTGAAGAAAGACTGTTACTAGAACACAGCTTTATTCAACTAGAAAACACAGATGGAGTAACAGAATGAGAACAGTGATTGAAGCACTGCATGTATAAAGGAAGAGAGAGAGAGCAGGAAACAGATCAATAAGCCATTGGGGGTTGTATAAGAATCTAACACAAAGGGTGAAACAAGAAAGAAGGTGATTGGATAGCTAAACTCAGGAGGGAGCCACAAGGTAGGTGGTTTTTAATCACATTTTAATTAATGGCAATCAGTATATATACTTTCCATTTAGCTGATATAATAATAATATATTTAACCACAAAACCTCTGTACAAGTATAATCAAAGTGAAAAATATAGACAAATTTTTTTCTAGGGATAAAATTCTTGGTCCAATATAGACAAATATCTAATATAGGTAAATCTGATAGGCAATCCCATACTTTAGCATCCTAAACTATTTCTATTGAAATTTCGGAAATTTAGTGTTCCAAATTATCTGTTTAAAAATGTTGGCAAAATCAAATAAACAAATAATATATCAATAAATTTACAAATAGTTATAAATATAGACTAAAGTTTTTTCAAATAGTTCAAACATTAATTTCATAATTAATCATTGCTCAAAATTAGTTAAACTAATATATTGACTAAAGATTTTTTCAAATTGTTAAACATTAATTTAATAATTAATCATTAACCATTGCTCAAAATTAGTTTAATGTTTAAATTAAATTAATGTTTGAACTATTTGAAAAAAGTTTAGTTGATATATTTATAACTATTTTAGCATAAGATTTTACCAAAATTTTTAAACAAATAATTTGGGACAATAAATTTCCAAAATATTTAAACAAATAGTTTAGCATGCTAAAATACAGGATTGCCAATCTGATAAATACAATATTTTTTCATTAATAAAATATTATAGGAATTTTTTGGAACTTTTAAATAAATCCAACATGGACAAATATCCAATATAAATGAATTCGATATAGGCAAATCAATCTATATACATATATATATTTTAGTACATATATGTACAATATTAATAATAAACTGCCCAAGAGGCTAAGGCTAGATCAAGGTCTAGTATTAATTTAATAATTTTTATGAATATACAACATTAATATTCTACAGAAACTAAAATGATTTTAAACATATTTTAAATTAATAATATCATTTAAACTGAAAAACTGCTTTTAGATTTAAAGGTTTTAACAATAATTTAGTAATTGAAGAAAAAGAAAATATTTTTTTCTATAAAGTATAAGCTTTGAAAATGAAGAAAAATTATGCATAAAAAAGTTTTGGTACTGATTTTATGTAGTGCCATGGGAAGTAGGAAAAAATTGAGCTATATAGGTTTAGGTATTATAAGTTAAAAATTAAATATACATATATTAAAATTAATATAATAAGTAATATATAACATTATATGCCTTTTGCAAATCTGTACTATTTGTAAATGGTCCTTGGGCAGTTTGTAAATTTTTATATTCCTAATTAATTAAAATAACCAGATTAATATATATTAATATTGCTCTTATATAATATTGATATAGACCTTTAATTATAGTTACAAATAAAACTAATATTGATTATTCCACTGCTTTTTCTACAATCTTTCAATCCAAAAACTTTTACATTTAAAAAAAATGTACAATGTTTGACAGATATAATATTTTATATGATGTATACTATTTTTTATTTGTAGAATAAGAATAATAGATTGAAGCCTTGTCCAGGTTATGGCATATTTTCACAAATAAGTCGAAGACATTGTGACAATGACGTTCTGACAAATAAGTCAGAACAGTGCAAGATAATTAAAGATTTACAAAGGACTATTTAATTGCAAATAGAACAGATTTGAAAAACATGCGTAATATATATAATTAAAATATTTATAACATTATTATGCATTCCAGTCTATAATATTGAGTACTTAAAGTTGGCGATCCCATATTTCAGCATCCCAAACTATTTCTATTCAAATTTTGGAAATTTAGCATCCTAAATTATTTGTTTAAAAATGTTGGTAAAATCTTATATTAAATAAACAAATAATATATCAATAAATTTACAAATAGTAATAAATATATTGACTAAAGTTTTTTTCAAATAGTTCAAAATTAATTTAATTATTAATTATTGCTCAAAATTAGTTTAACTAATATATTGACTAAAGTTTTTTTTTTAAAGTTCTAACATTAATTTAATAATTAATTATTAATCATTGCACAAAATTAGTTTAACTAATTTGTGCAAACTTTTGAAGAAAATAAGTAATATACCTATACACTATAAGCAAATAACGTTTTATTTGCCATTATCAAACAGGATGCTAAATGTCCAAAATTTGAATAGAAATAGTTTGGGATGCTAAAATACAGGATGGCCCTTAAAGTTAATATAATTTTACTAGTAATAGTATTACTATTAGAAATAGTAATAGTATACTTGTTATGAATATATTCTTAAACTTATTATTATTTAATTAGTTATTATATTAATTAAATAATTAATTTGTTAATTATATATTTTAATCACTTGACTAACTATCTCATAGATGTAGAGCTAAAGCTAAAACTAGCAGTAGCCCATCTACCTTAGCTTATAATTATATTATACCATTGGCATTAACTTTAAGGCTATTCTTATATAGACTATAAGTATACTATATCATGCATAAACTGTGGGTAAATATAGGAACTATATAGCTAATCTGTAAATTAGTCAGTGCCAAGGGCAAGGTTTTAAAAGCAATGCCAAAAGTAAAAGTTTTAGCCCAAATTTTGGAAATTATATTAATCTTATTCCTATGGCTATAATACTAATAAAGTGTGAACTTTTGGTCTCTATAATTTATAAGAAATTATATCAATTACTTAATAGCAATAGGGTAGAGTATATAGTATAGAAATATAATGATAAGTAGTGTATACTTTACTACTAGTACTTCTACTCATTCTATTAGAATTATTATTAGAATTTCTAATCTAGTCATTTCTGAAATAATTTGGCAATTTCCAGATTGAATATAGTTTTTACATATAAAAATTAAAATATTTATTTTTTGTGAACGTAAAATTTGATAATCCTCACCCATTTTAAATATACCAAGATGTTTTTAATTTTGACAAAAATATTTAAAAAAATACAAAATTGCAGTACAATTGAAAAAATCAATAATTTTGTACATGCCGCACAAAATAAATGTCAATTGATTTCCCAGTTTAATTTAATTCACTTATTAAAACTAAAATTGATTCTTCATGAGAGAAAACTCATATTAGTATGTTGCACTATCCTCATTATGATCATTATCACTATTGTACCATCTGTTTACCTATGTATTTCATTCTTCGGTATATTTATTATCGATAATGTTGCGTATTATTACGTATCTTTATACTTATCCATGTCATAGAAATATAAGAATTATGATTTAGATGTAGCTATATGATCCATTCCCTGTTCGTATGATTTCTCTAATATTTAACAATAAACTTGAAATATGAACAAATTTTCTTAATTTTTTTACCTATGCTTAGTTCATCTTGTATGCAAAAAATGACAAATATTCGACCTAAACATGTAGACCAGCTGTTCCATGTGTTGATTACTAAAAAGTTGGCCACTTAGAGAATCGGTTGAATATCACCAAGTAATATATACTCCTTTGTAATGAAAATGTCGGCACACACACATTGTAAAGGGATCTGTCGATTTATTAGTGTCATTGATGGAGCTAATTAGTTGAGAGAGTGCCATTCTGTTGCAGTGATAGCAGGTGTAAATATATATTATGAAGGTATATTAGTATATTGAAATGCCAGCTATTGTATAAATTGCGGACCACCTTCCCCTCCTGATGATGTTTTGTCCAATACATGTTTTTGACCTATACATCTCGTGATTTTGACAACCTCGCCCCTCTCCTAGATCTAAGAAGAAAACATCTGAAACGGAAAACATCCAAATTTATAGGGTTTTTTAGATCTACTGACGAAGGATTTAGCTCCGAAATGTTTTGAGGTTAAGTTAATTTTTATTTTGTTCTACACATTTACTTAAAATCTTTCAGTTTTTATTTTGTAAGTATTTTTTTTTTTTTTTATTGTATTTATTTCTAATAAAAGTGTTTAATTATTTAAAATCTATAATTTTGCAAATTGACAATTAGCCTCATTATAATTTGAATTTGCCAACATTCCTTTTAAAGATTGGAAAAATGTACTTGTTAAAAACGTAGAATAATTAGTTCTGTCATAACAACAGTCAAAAGCATTTAGAGAATCAGAAATTTAGTGTACATAACTTATAAATCAAGCAAAAGGAAATAAAACAACAGTAAATGAACAAGTCGACTCTGCGTTTATCGCCATAACAAGTTCTGAGAAACAAAGACATTTAATTTTTTATATATTTTGGATGTAGTGATGCACCTTGGGAAGAGAAATATTCCGCTTCGAGGTTCCTATAACCTTGAGGATCATAAAGATATGGGAAACTTTGTTTTATTTATCGAATGGAAAGCTAAATTCGATTCCATTTTATTTGAATATCTAAAATATTGTCCCACGAATGCAACATATTTATCTCCGAAAATTCAGAATAAATTAATTGAATGTTGTGCAGAGGAAATTCGACAATTATTTATTAAACATTTATATTATGCAAATTTTTTCTGTCACCGCAGACGAAACTCAGGATATTTCTTCAAAAGCCCAGCTGTCTGTGTGTATTCGATACATTGATAGAGAATTCAATGTTAGGGAAATATTTCTGGGATTTGTTGAAGTACATAGAACCAATGCAGAAACAATATCGGATGCAATAGTCACAGATTTGAGACAATGGGGAGTCCCTTTAGAAAAAATGCGTGGACAAGGCTATAATGGATGTTCAACTATGAGTGGCAAAATTAGTGGTGTTCAAAGACGCATCCAAAATATGTTTCCCAAATCAACGTATTTTGTTCACTGCAGGTCTCACCATCTACTAACTTGTTATTGTGAACTCATGCAATCGTGTTCAGGCTATCAGAGATGCCATGGCAATATTAGTCAAAATATCATGGTATTTGTCTGCAAGTTCAAAACGAAAAAAGGTTATGAAATCAGTATTGAAAGGTAACAACAGGGAATCAGTAAACTTAGACTTCAATCTACTCTATGAAAACGAAGATGTCTTATTCGACCACACAATGCTCTTGATGCCCATTATGTCTGAGACAAAATGGCTATCACGAACTGATACTCTCACGTGGACAATATATAATTTTTGCGAAATACTAGAAATCATCCGTTCAGAATCAATGGGACAGTCTCATAGTGATGCTGTTTCTTACATCCAATCATTGACAACATTTTCTGTTGCGTTATTGGAAATAAGTCAGTATCATCTTGGATTTATTCGACCATTATCTATTGCTCTTCAAGCCATTGATTGTGATTTGCTTGTAGCCTATGACGAAGCGCAACTGTTACTTGAAGTTTATAAAAATTAACGAGCCGAGAAGGTATTTCATGATATATTTGAAAGAGCAGAAAAGATTACTTTCACCGAAGGATTTCATCCCACTGCACCTAGAAAATCTGGACGGCCAAATCATCGAGCTAATGCTCCTTCAACTTCGATTGAAGAAAATTATCGGATAAATCGATATTATCCCTTTATTGATCACATCATTCAGTCTTTGAAAGAGCGATTTCCTGAACAGACTCTCCCAGTGTTTCAAGCACAATAGCTTATTCTGCCTCTAAACTTGATCGATATTCACCTGAAATATTAGACACTATCAAAACAGAATATATAACAGATATCCCGGTCCTTCATCATTCCAGCAGGAAATTGGGCGCTGGCAAACATTTTATTCTACTAAAGAAGACATCCCATCTTCATTACTAGAATCGAATCAGTTAAACACTCCAAACTTATTTATCCAAATATAAATGCTATTCTTTCCTTGTTATTAACTCTACCAGTTGGTTCAGTTTCAAATGAGTATTCTTTTTCATCTCTTCGTCGTCTAAAAACATGGTGTCGCTCAACAATGGAAAAACAATGTCTTAGTGGACTTTCTTTACTACATATTCTCCAGTATGACTGGCCAGTATCTGCCATTAAACCGGAAGACATTTTACGACCCATCAGATTCCTTAAGAATTGGGAACATTTTTCATGATTAATAAACAATCTAATTAACTCTAAAATGGTAAGTCTCGTATATGTATAATACTTATATACTTCTCTTTATACATAATATATTTTAATAACCATTGTATGCCATCAATTATTTAATATAAGTCTTCAATTTCAATAGATTATTAATAATATCATTGTACAATAAATATTTTTACTTTATTTAAAAATATATTATTGTAATAATATATTATAATAATAATAAGGTTTTTTTCAACAAATTGTCATACGCAAAATGTAACATTTATTGGTGGGTAATTAATTAAATGACATGATGATAAAATATCATGGATTACTAGAAATCGCTGTATGGACTGTGGTAGACTCTATCAAAATAACTTGGTGATATTATTGGCATTAATGCTCTTAAAATATTATCTACTTAAAATGCTTATATTTTGCATAGTAGGTAATATGAAGATATGTAAAAAATGCCATTTTATTATTTTTGCCTCTGTAATTTTTTAAAGCTTGGTATGGGCCTGACTTTGTTTCTGATTCTAATAGTATAGTGATGACAAAATTTGTTTTACTGTTAATCATTATTAATAATTACTTTTTTGTATCATGAATTTATATAAGAAAAAAATGTTATACTAAAAGATTAATAATTCTTTATTTATTTGCAAATAAAGTTATATGATATAGTTTTTGATTTACATTTTATATTACTTGTTATATAAACAAATGAACCCATTGCCTTTAAGAAGTACAAACGTCAATACAATCTTATTATAATCGTCATATTAACCAACCTATACGGGGGGTGTCGGCACCATAGAAATCTGAATAAGCTATTTATATTTCTAAGGTTTCACGCGTCTCTTACCACCCCCAGACATTCTGATTGGCTCATTTTTTGGGAATTCCCTGATAACGCTTTCTTCGCTTGCATTGGTGCAAATCTTGTGTGCCATCTTGTTCTTATATTAAAGTCTATAATGGCTTCTATACATCAGAGTTTACTTATTTACAACTTGTCACTTCTTCTTAAGACTTTTCAAAGATAGAATTCTATTTACTGTTACCAATTTATCAGTTCTGTGCGTCAGTCCTTTATGCATCATGAATGAAAGCTGTCCCTCTTGTAAAATTAAGTTTGATCCTGTTGATCGAAGGCGCTACGTTTTGCCATGCTTTGATGCCCATATGCTTTGCATGCCATGCATAGAAGCACTCTTCAAGAGATATGTCAGTCATAAGCACCGTTTTTTTTGTAGATGTTCTGTGTGTAATGCTGATTTTCATCTTCCTGGTGGGGATGCCAAACGTCTCTTCAAATTTCCAGAGACTGAAGCTGAACGTAGACTGCTCCAAGACGAGGCCCTAAAGGCAAAGAAAGAGTTGGATTATTTAAAATATAAACTAAAAAAGTGTTTCGATGAAACGATTCATTCACTTCAAAATCTAAAGAATGAACTGAATCTGGCGACTATTCAATGCAAATTTGCGAAGGTTGTCGGTGGTATTGTAGCTGGTCTAGGTGTTGGTGTGGGCGCCATATTGACAATTTCTACTGGTGGACTAGCTGCACCCTTAGTTGCACTTGCAGTAGGAGGAGGAGCAGGATTGACAACTATAGCGGGCGCTCAAATTGCTGACTGGGCAATTACAAGCAAGGTGAAAGAGAATGCCAACAAAATTGTGAAATATTCTAATGATCTGTTACCTCAGATTATAGAACCAATGCATAACTACCATCTTTTGACTGCAATTATCGTTTTGGCTGATAATTCACAACAGTCAAATATACAATTAAGAAGCAATGTTCACGATGGAATTTTCGAATTGTTAAAATATGTCCAAATTGACATAAGTGCCACTCCCCCAGAGTTAATAGAATTGCTGAAACCAGCGCACAATCGCCAAAGCATCTTGAATATAGATGAATTGCAGAGGAAGATGAGAGAGCTAGCAAATATTGTGAATGTCATGCTTAACAATCCAACTCTTTTCAATAATTCATTTTTACTTTCTGCTGAGATAGACAAAGCTATTCACTACATGAGACATGATTTAATGCCAAAATGTCAAAACATTTAAAATGTTTCCATCCTGAGGTTTTTGTCATCTTACAAAAAATAATCATGTGATATACAAAAGTGCTTCCATCACGCCCCTTCTTAAAAACCCTTCTCTTGATAAGAATATGTTATCAAACTATCGACCAGTCTCCAACTTGCACTTCTTGTGTATTTTGCACAATTCTTCCCCGTCATATCTTCAAGAACTTGTTACAGTTAATGATTCTACTCGCGCTATACAAGACAGTCGTCGTAAATCCCCTTTTTCGGCAAAACCGCCAGCTAAACGTCGGACTGGTGATCGTGCTTTTTCAGCTGCTTCACCAAATATTTTATTTATAATAATAATCAGTGCACTGAAATGTCTACTTTAGTTACAATTTCCCTTATTACTTTTATAATTCTTTATAATTAACTATCAACATTTCATTTCTAACACTTGAATGCATTCTTGTTTAATAGTTGAGACATTACTCTTTTTGTAATCAACTTGATATGTTATCTGTGTTATCAGCATATATGTCACTCTAAAGTATTTTATTAAACTATTACACTCATGCCTTTTTAGACTTTCATATATGCTAATCGCAAAGCAAATACAAATATTTTATAACATATTTAGCGCACAATTATACTTGTAAATATATCAATACGCACACATTAATCCATATTATTGGTTTTCACAAGCTTCAATCATGATAGTTTCATATTTATTTGTTTTATTGTTCTAATTTTAAAATTAATTCTAAATAACACTTGCTTTTAGATTTTATATTTTATATTTTACCCTGATTGCATGTCATAAGTTTATCTAATCCTTTTTTAATAATTAATTAAAATTTTTTTGTTTAAATGTTCATTTTTTAAATGAATCATATTGTATAATTAAATGTTGATTGCATGATAGATATAATATATTTCCTTCATATTTCATATAGGGCGAAAAAACTTATTTGTCTGCTACTGTCTCGTCCTTGAGAAGAGGAAACCCGATAACCTCGCCACTGGTTAGTGGACCTTTAAAACTTGTGAAGATCG
>JAYRBW010061059.1:0-10511 GCA_036023295.1 Invenusta paracnida | reverse complement strand
AAAGAAGGAAGATAGAAAATTAGTCTATATTTAGTCTGACTGTCTGAATTTCTCTCTTCCTTATTTCTTGTTAAGGATTGTACATGATATTTTACTATACTAAATAGTATAGTGTAGCGGTTATCTGCCTTGAGCACTGCTCACCACTGCCTACTGGCATTTTTTCTTGAGTTACTTTATGGGCGAGTAGAAAGTCTGAAGCACTTGCCTAAAAGGTGAGTGCTTCAGAAAGTTAGTTTTGAGCCCTGTAAGTTAGCAGGCATAAATATAATATATACATAATGTATATATATATTCCAATTTATATGACTCAACAAATTTTTTTATTTATATCTTTGAAACTGTGATACATACCAGCCTATAGTATATCTGTAATACTTTCAGGGTGACCGCAGGACCTGGAATTCCTGGAAAAGCTTTGTCTTTTTTTTAATTCCTGGAAAAGTCCTGGAAATTTTAGACAATAAGTATTTTTTAAATGTTTGTTGTTATATTTAAAGATTGCTGTCAATAATAATTCATATAATAATAATGTTGTCAAAGATAACCTTTCTTTATTACCAGAGTTCTCACCAACCAGCAACCATCTGGACATCTTTCTAGCATCATATCTGCATGAAAACCCTGCCTATTCCAATGTCTATGAAGATCGATTGTCTAAGCAGTTTCACACATCCGGAATATAATGATATAAGTTTTAAAAGCTCACTCTTTGGATACTATTGCTGTCACATATAGATCACTTTAACCCTCAACCAAACCCTTCAGGTATACCAAGCTGCTTATGTACAATCAGTGAATTATATTGAATTTGGGAGCCATGGGACAGCTGTTTCAAACTTATTAGTTCTTGCAGCCAGGCACACCCAAATAAAATACAATCCACTGACTGTACTGCAGCAAGGCGCCAGTATACAAGATACCATGGGAGATTTGCATATTAAAACAAATTATAATTATAAGTGCAATTGTCTACTACTCATATACATATGAGAGTAGCAGTTTCATGCATCCGGAATATAATTATATAAGTTTTAAAAGCTCACTCTTTGGATGCTATTGCTGTTGCATATAGATCACTTGTAGTTGTATAGATAACCTGTGTCATGTTTTCAGGCCAAGCTGCAGTTGAAGGTGGGTTTTCGGTAAATAAAAAGGTGCTTTCAGACAATATGAGAAAACCATTAATCATTGCTCAAAGAAAAGTATATGATGCTGTCCAAAGTTCTGGTGGTATTGACAAAATTTCTCTGAATCCTTCACTCCTGAAATTTGTTCATGGTGCTCAGGTTGCTTATCAAACTGTGAGTTACATTTAATTCACTTTTGTCAATTAGTAAAATGAAGAAAAGGCTATTTTTAGAATAATATGCATTTAATGGAATAAACAGTTACCTTTGATAAAGTCGTTGTATGCTTTGGATATGTGTGCCCTCATTCCTAACAAAAGGACATAAATATTCATAATTTTTGAAATTTGTAATAAAAAATCCATAAATTAAATGTTAATGGGTTCCATTTAAAATATGGTGCACTGCAAGTGCTTAGACAGCCACTCCTATTGCAATGGCTCTACTGTGGGATACAGTTTATCTTTGCATTACTATTAATTATTTTAATTTATTTATAGAAGTTTTAATACTAATTTTACAAAATAATCTTATTATAGTCTAAGTATAAGTTTTCAAAGTATATAGTTTCAAAAAGCAATGTTTATATACAATGAATATATTATCTGAAAAAGCATATATTGATCTACATAAATTAATATGAAATTATAAAAAATATCAATTATATAAAAATAATAAGTTTTGTATATTTCAGCACATTTATAAAGGCAACTGGACACCCTACTCTAAAATGATATATTCAAAATATTACTAAATGGTATTATCAGAAGCTGCCAAATAACTAAAATTTAACAGTGTAGCTAAGTATTGAAACATGGCCTATTAATCCAGCTGGCTTATATAACAACAGATGACACTTCCTTCTAATAGGTATAAAACTTATTATCATATAGCAACAAAGTATAGCTTAATATAAATTTTAAATTCATTTATATTAGTTGAATTCATCTATATTAACATTATCTATATCTATAGAATCACAGTTACTCTTAACAGTTATCACCTTTAATTTGTTCCTGTAGAATTCAAACAAGTTTGTCTATCTAGTGATTAAATCTATCATGAAATATTTATCAATGCAGTATTATTCCTTAATACTTATAATTCCTTATTTGTGGCTAATGCTACATTTAAATGTACTAGCAATTACACTCAATGACATTTTACCTTCCTATATAATTACTAAATTTATTGAACATTGAAGTTGCTATTTAGTTAAACTGGTAGAATATCCCATTTCTACTATTTCATTAGTATTCATTTTTATTATATATTTCATGTAACATAACAATATTTTTATTGTTATATATGTATGACATACACATATTGATTTATGTTTTTGTAATGTTTGTCTAGTTTGCAAGTATTATATATAACAGCAATTAAAATAGTAACAGAATGGAGAAAATATTCAAATAATCTATTTATCTTGCACTCATTTTTAAATTATATTTAATATAGCAATAACATTTTTTATATGTATTGCATAATAATATATCAAATCCATATATTGATTTATGGATGTTTTTGAATTGGCTTGATAGTTAAAATGTATTATATTCTATCACTTCCAGTTAAATAGTAACTGCAACAAAACGTATAATTTGAATGTTGGTAATTAAATTATATCTAAATGCCTAGCTACATTAATACATTACATATTAGTTTATTTTAATAATTAATATAATTTAAATTAATGTTTGATTAACATGTCAAATTTCTCAAATATTCTTGATTTTGGAAAGTTTGTTGAAATATACTTGATTTGGCCGGTTTTCTATGGTAAATATGTAAATTATTTAAATATAATATATATTATTGAACTGGTCATAGTCAATAAACAAACAAAAACAGCAGTAATAGTTATTAATACAATATCTTATACATTATTAGAGTTTTAGTCAAATTGTTGTTTACTCTCTTGCAGGTTGTTTCAGTTTTGAACATTTTTTAATGTCTAGAAGAACTGCACGTAGAGATGATCAACTATCTGCAAAGGTTTTCATTACAGATCAACAATCACCTGTAACATCCAATCAATTTATAGATTTAGATATTTCTGTACCTAGTTTAATGCCATGTGTTCCTACTACATCACTTGTTTCTGACCTCAATTCTTCATGTCCATCTGACATATCCATATCAAATGAACAATCAGAGAATTCCATTGAATCATCAGATAATTCTAATGCATCTTCTATCTCTGATATTCAAGAAAATTCGTTGACTAATGATCTCATGCACCATTTTATTAAGCACAATAGTAGTCGAAGTGAAGCTGAAGATCTTTTAAAAATATTGCAAAAATATGGTCATAAAGTTCCATCAAAGCTAAGTACTCTACGAAAACATAATTCGTGTGGTCTGGCTAATGCCATCAATGATGTCATTACTATTGGTGATAATTATGCCTATATTGGTATCCGTGATAACTTGGAGTATTTCTTGCAATATTCAAATTTATTTGAACAAATCACAAAAACACAAGCAGACTTTCATGATTTAAGAATATTCATTAGCATCGATGGCTTACCTCTTTTTAAATCTTCAAAGGCAGTTTTGTGGCCTATTTTAATGTCATTAAGGGATTACCCTAATTTGGGTCCTATGCCTGTAGGATTCTTTAGTGGAACAAGTAAGCCTGATTTGCAACTTTATCTGAAAGAACTTGTTGCAGAGCTAAAAAAGCTCAATACATATTTCACATTCAGAAATTTACACATTAAGGTGGCTGAGGTATCTTTTATTTGTGATGCGCCAGTGCGAGCGTTTTTGCAGAATATTTTATTGTACTCAGCATATAATGGATGTGGTTATTGCAGACAAAGAGGTGTGTACCACAAAGATCATATCACTTTTCCTGATGTACAGTTTTCATCCCGAACAGATGATTCCTACCAAGTTGGAGAAGAAAATAATCAACATGATCTTTCTCCTTTAATTGAAATTCCTCAATTACATGGTTTACGTTCTGATTTCCCACCCGAATATATGCATTCAGTCTTACTTGGTGTGGTAAAAAAACTCTGTATGTATTATTTTACTCGTGTTCCTCACCAACCTGTTCCTTGCAGACTGTCTAATCAAGAGATTTTAAATGTTTCCGAGGCAATAAAAAATATTCGGAAATTTATTCCAAAAGATTTTAATCGAAAACTGAGAAAACTTTCTGATTTGTCTCATTGGAAAGCAACTGAATTTCGACAGTTTATTTTATACTTTGGACCATTCTTGCTGAAAAACAGAATTCCATTAAATTACTACAATCACTTTTTATTACTACATTTCAGTATTTATATTTTTGCGTCAGATACACATTTAGATCTATTGCCACATGCAAACGAATGTATAAAAAGATTCGTTGAATTGATGCCTTCTCTGTTTGGTCAGGGTTCTATGGTTTATAATGTACATATTTTATTGCATCTTTCCTTTTATGTTCAGCGCTTTGGCCCTCTAGACAGATTTTCAGCATTTCAATTTGAAAATTATTTGGGTATTCTAAAAAAGAGAGTGCGATCTGGTCGTTTTGTGTTGCAGCGTACTGTTAATTGTATTCAAGATATTCGTATTTCCTACAAGCCAATGCAATTCCAATCCATTGTGTCACATGGATCAGCTGAATCAGTTTTTCTTACAAATTGTAACACTGTTGTTATGTGTTCCAAGCCTGTAATTGATAAGTCTGTTATTACAGGTTATGTTCTAAACTTTTCACAGGATCTGTATTCCTTTCCATACTCATCTAAAGTTCTTTTCATTGGCTTTTATTACAAAAGCAAAAAAATCGTTACCAATGTGACCCCTGTGCGCAAATGTATCTGTGTTCAGCTCGAAACAAATTACTTTCTTGTTCACCCACTTGTCACTCTTGCAAGTTAATTTGACTTACGTTTTATTTCTCATTAATGCAACGTTTTTCACTTGTTGGTTTTGATGTATAGTATACCGAATTGTGTCAATTTAAAGTAGATATACCTATAACTTGTAAATATATCATTTATGCTATGTATTTCGTTTTGGACCAGTGTTTATACATATTAAGTTTGTGACTATAACACAAAAATCATGTTTAAACTTTTCTATAATATACTTTTTGACCCACTCTTCTTTATTTAATTTCCACTTAATATTGGTTATATACATAGATTTTAACAATTTTACCTTTCTGTTTGAATAGTAAATGTTATTTAGTCAAATATGATTGTTATATTATTTTTCTAACATTTCATTAGAAATATTTAATTTGAATTCATGTATAATATATTTATTTTCTTACAGATTATTATTTTAGAGTTGATATCAAAATTATTTAATTTAATATAGTTATATTTCTATATTTACTGAAGTATATATTTAATTTTGATGTACTTATTCAACAATTATATTTATTTAATTATTTTGTTTATTTTCCATTTTCAGACATTTTCATATATTCATATATCATGGATTTTATTGTTTTTTGCTACAAAGATAAGCAAATTATTGAATGTGAATCAACTAATATATTTTTACCTCATTGTCTGAATGATTGGACTTTTTCTGACTGGCTCGAAAAAGGTGACCATCTCACGCATGAGGATCTACAATCAAGTGTCGTATACGGCAATTCAGTTTTTGAGGCTTGCGTGATACAGATAAGTAGTATTTGATGTGTTTTATATGTTCATACATATATAGGTTTATACATACACACTTACTCATATATCTCGTTCACAGTTACAGCGTTATTAAATTCTGCCAACATTCTTTAGATTGACATTACAGTAGTTGACCTTTTTTTCTATGTAATATGCTTATTATACAAGGAATAATAGTTACTTAGTTCATATAATGCTTTTTAATTATTGTGTTTGAATTTTCAAATAGTAATATGTATAACATTTAATTCTTAGCTTGAACTTTTACTTTAATACCTGATTATAACATTTTATTACGAAAACAGTATTTCTAAGTGAGGAATAATTATTATTTATTATGAATAATAATTATTGGTACGTTTTCCTAAAATTTGATTCACAAAGTTGAGCGGTGTTTTATGTATTCTCATTCAAAATATGTACCTTATTTGTTGTTTTATCCTTTTACGTTGTAGAAAAGGGTTACGATTCTGAAGGAGTAGTATCTAAATTAAGAGATATAACACTTCGAAAGAATCTCACTCCAAGCAATGGTCTTCTGGATGTAGTTCGTGGGAGGGTGCTGACTAGTTCAAAACGGCCCATTCTGAAAAGAGCTCATGTAAGTATAGTACTGTGGTTGAAACTTTATTCATATTTGCAGTTGGTTAAACATAACATACAACATTTGTACAAGTGTTAAATATGTTATTTTTCTTAATATACACCAATCCCAATTTATTTTTATAAATAAAATGATACAATTATGTTGATATGTTAATATAACTACTGCTTTATTTGTATTAACGTTAGAATGTAAATTTTATAAGACTTGCCAATAGAACTTTGTTACAAAAAGATTTTAATTAAAGCACACACATTAAAATTGCAATTATTTTTAAATCTAAATTTTATATTAAGGAAATGGAAAGTTAACCTTGTTTTTGCAAAACATATATACTAACAAATATCCGAAATAGTTAATGAAAAATTAATTGTTTTCTGTAGATTTATATATTTAGAATAGTTGGAAAAATCTACTAATTTGTAGATACGGATATGTGGGAGATATTATTTGTATTTCATATAAAAATTAAATAATGTATATAACCTTTAATTGCTTTAATTAATAAACCTTAACCCTTTATAATAAAATAATTGCATAAAAAGCCGGGTTTTAAGTTTATTTACATTTTTAATGAATGTAGCGCATAGAAACAAATACTTATTGAATAATTTGAGAAATATATTTAGCAAACCTGTATTGAGGATATCACCATTACAGTAAATAAAAATTGAGAATTCAATTGAAATTATTATCGATTTGTGCACCATTACAAAAGTCTATAAATTAATAAATAATTTTGGTCTTGATATTTTTGTCAAAATGGTAAAATTACATATTTTTATTATTTTTCACTACATTGTTTAGGGACAGTTTTTATTAGATAAATATTATGTGCAACAGCCAATGGCAAATATGAATACATTATATTATTGCAATCTACAGGACATTCTTACTGAGGATTCAGAAGTGGATATGGAAAATTCTCCATCAAGGGGGACAGCTACCATCGTCAATTCTCCATCAAAGGTATCGGTTACTCCTAAATCGTCGCTAACTCAACGGGTCCCACTTGGTGCGAGTAATTGGGTACCAATAGATCTTCCTTCTGGAAAATCCAACCCTAGTTCATCTATTGAAAACTCCGTCAGTTGTGTAAGCTCGCCTGCACGTGAATTACTCCACCAATCCTCCTCCTTCACTCTGCCTAAAGTTCGTACTTCGATCGACCAGGTTAGTGAGTTTATGATTGATTCGGGTGTTAAGCCTGGAACGATGGAAGGCATACAATTTATGCTAAATGCTAACTACCGTAAGCTTTGCTCTATACAGGGTGAACTAGGGCGCCTAAGAAAAGATGTTAATCTTTTAAAACAACGTGAAGGTAATATTGAATGTGACCGCGACACGGATATTGAAAATCTTAGTAATTTTCCAATCAGGACAATTAAGGATTTTACCGAATTGATTTCCAAGCTTAACTCAGACGGTTTTAGAGGTGTTTTTGTGAAAAAACTTAAACGATTTGGAGGCTCTTCTATTCCTGAGGCAATGAGATTGGTTTTCCAATATGTGTTAACAGATAGTCTATCTGTATCACTGAATAGAACTGGAAGTGATGGGAAGACGAAGTTTCAGGGACCAGTAGAAGATTGTATGTTTGAAGCGATTAGATTTCATTTTCATA
Source organism: Invenusta paracnida (assembly GCA_036023295.1). Classification (NCBI taxonomy): domain Eukaryota; kingdom Metazoa; phylum Platyhelminthes; order Proseriata; family Coelogynoporidae; genus Invenusta; species Invenusta paracnida. Next base: position 2,510 of record JAYRBW010061059.1, on the reverse strand, counting down.
TGGCTACAGACAAAGAACTTTGCGTGCAATCTGCTCGCCAAATTAAGCTTGCTAGCGACCGTTCAAATTTGTCTGCCAAAAGAAAATCTTCAGTGGATAATACTGAAAATGCCGAAAAAAAAACAAGAAAAAGACTGCGAATTCAGTGCTTTAGTGATGATGAGGACTGCTAGTTTTTCGAACACACAGTGTTAGCTATTATTAGGTTGAAATGAATATTATTTTAATTCTTATAATATCTTGTGTTATCTATAATAATGTAATGTATTTTAAATCGCCATACTACATATTTCCATTTTTTAATTGTAATCAGAAATTCTCCTTAGGATGTTATATTCGAATATTTTTTCTGATGTAGATTTTATATATATTTAACAATATGTACTTAGATGAACACAAGCCGTATCTTATTGTCCAATAAAAATAAACTTTTTTTGATTATTTGTTTTCTTTTTTATTCTACATTATATTTTTAGTTGTGTTTTGTTTGATAGTATTTCTAAATATATCGATTAATGATATGACGATAAGTGATAAAATTAAAAGACTTTAATAGTTACGAAGCTATATTTAATATTATAACTGATATTAAGTGTACTATATTTTAAAGATGATAGAATTATATTTGTTTTACAGTCAAGTGTTGTGTTTTTAATTTAGCTATATCTTTTTGAACCCTTCCGAATTTCAGGAAGTTTGCTTACAATTAAGATTATTTCTATATATATATTATATTCACCAGGTTTTATATTAATTATGTGATAAAATATATTCGTATAAATTAAGTAATTACATATTATCGGACTTAGTAAAATTTAAATTTCAAACATATTATATTTTTGTATTCTAACATTTACTTATCGATTTGTATCCGATTTAAAAAGGATATGGAAGAATATGTGCTTTTTTTACACTTTCATAAAGTCTTCAATCATTTTGTACTACTATTTGTAGGTATTTATATATTACACATTTAAATTATGAATTATTAAAAAGTTACAAAGTAATGCGTCATAATATGTACCTTAATTTAATAGTTATATTATGTGCATGGAATTCTTTTTGAAATAGTCCTGCATTATAATTTATTTTAGATTTGCAACTTATAACGAATATGGTTATTTTTATAATTGAAAGAAACAAATCTACTTGTATTAAACATAATAAAATTATACAGATTTTTATTTTTATCAATGTTTGTATTGCTAATTCTAGCCCTTGTAGCTTAAATGGTATAGCATTCTATATATAATCAGCATTGTCCAGGTTCAAGTCCTGGGGCGATTGAGCACTATTTATAAATATTGATAAAAATATCTGCATCTGTCAATAATTTTGTTTGCTTTCGAAATTCAATAAGTAGCTACATTATTATGACATTGAAGCGACATGTCGTAGCGACATAGCTGTCGATCCTCGTGGCCATAGTCGTTACGACATAGTAGCGACTTGTCGTTAGCTATTAGCTATCGTATTATCCGGCGGGGAAGTGCCATAGCGCGAATTTTGTCTGAGGGGTCGTGGATGGCACCCTCATCCCATCTTATTGAGGCTACGGCACTGGCTATGTAGTTATTTCGATTGGAGTAGAACATGACTGTTATAATTTCAGGTGTTTTTTTCGCTTTTTATAAGCATGGGTGCACAAGCAATGATGAAAGTGTTTGTTAAAAAACAGTTTGCAGAGATTATGTTTTAAGATATAGTTTTAAAAGTGCAATGAACGTAGTTCAAAATTATTCTATGTAATCTGGAAAGTCAAGAGAAGAGATAATTTCAAGAATAATAACTTTATTATCAGAGTAAAGTTAGTTGTGTCCAAAACTACAAAAATAGGAGTATTTATAGTTATTATAGTTACCAGTATCTCTGTCAAACTGGTTTGATAGTATTGGACACTTTATAAGCGGTGAATATTGGGATAGAAAACTGTCTCACGCGCTTTGCAAGACTCTTCGCCAGTTGAGAATGCAACATCTAAAATAGCTATTTTTGTCGAGTTTAAAAAAATGTTACAGCAATTATTTACTATTTTATAGTTACTTAATTTATATAAATTGTATTGATTAAAACAAGTTTATGATGAGAAAAATTACAGAGTGATTCATATGAAATCCATTCGAGGTAAAACTTTTATTTATTCACTGCTAATACCTTATAACGATGGATAAAGTGTTTTTTTAAGGTAATTTTAAAATTTCCCTTGTTTACTGACGCTGTGCTTTTTTCAAACAGATACAAAAGTTTATTTTTAATGGCTACTTGTCATAGGGAAATACCTTCAGTACATTCATGTGTACTAGTGAGTATTATATCCTATATCCATAAAAAATAGAGCACACACTTAGTTTAGCACCGCCCTACATTTATTGATGCAAAGAACTGCTTAAAAAGAAGCAATGTTTATGACATGTCATAGTATACTATCTATAGTCGGCGATCCCGTATTTTAGCGTCCCAAATTAATTTTTTTTCCAAATTTAATAAAAAACGTATAAAAACAAAAAAAT
>JAYRBW010061058.1:0-10512 GCA_036023295.1 Invenusta paracnida | reverse complement strand
CCCCTCCCTCCACCCATCCCCATCCCCCTCCCCTCCCCCTCCCCTCCCCTCTCCCCCCCATCACGTGACTGTTCCCGAGATCACCATACCCTATTAATTGTATTATTATCATTTTTGTAAAATACTCCTAAAGCTAAAATAATTTGGATTTACTGTACAACTATTGTCAAGTATAATCCTATATTAATAGTCGCTTACTAATTTGATTAATTAATTTTAATTATAACATACGTGTAATGCATGTTAATTTGCTGTTACTGATTAACTCTTACCAATGTAACCAAGCAAATATATATTATTATAACACATATAAATTTAAAATATAACATAAGATTATGCTTATACTTTTGTAGACATATAATTGAATGCACAAACTAATAAAGTAAATACAAGTAAATAATTTACAATTATATTCATTATATTCATAATATACTTACTTTTATTAGATACGTTTTTATTAGACTTAACAACATAAATTTATACTTTGTGTCCATCAGTAAAATAGTAAATTTATTTGTATCAGTTAAATTTAGTATATGATTACGTTAATAATTTATGAATTTTAGATACAAATTTATGTCGATGTAATGGATGGCTTAACGAAAAGTAAATGCTTAGCAGAAGTAGTTAGAGAATATAAATATATTGTGAAATGGAATTTACCGATATCGCTAAACATTGATGACTATTTTTGTTCAAATGATATGCTGTTCATGTCAGCGATCAATAAATATGGAATAGGGAAGCAATTTGATAAACCATTGCAGTCATATATTGCAGGTAGATATCAATGTTTTAAATTTATATTCAAAATAATATTATTTTGTTTTTATTGAAAAATTATATATATGTATATATATTTTTGTTGTTGTTTCACATTTAGTGTATGTTAAGATATATACATATAATATACATACTATATGTTTAAAGTATTTATATATTTTTAATATAATCAAAGCTTAATCGCTAGATTATAATAACGAAAGTATCTGATAAGTTTGATTAGTTCTGCAAAGTTTCGTATACACACGCATAACATATCAATTTTAACGATTTTGAAAGTCATATTTTACGGTTTATATTAAGCTTGGGTAGGCACTTGAGCATATGAATTTAGAGTGTATTGCCTAGCGTTATTCTTAAGCTCATGTTTATTTTAAACGAAGTTCAAAAATCCAATATTTATTCTTAAGCTAATGAAAAAAATTAGAGCATTTTAAACATTTGTTATTGGGTTTCAAAATTTGTTCCCAACAAAACTGGTTACATAATATGTTATATATACATCAATATACAATAACACTTTCGTCAGACCATAAGTTAAAGTTTACATAAAATTTAATAAAATACAATGAAGTATCACAAAATTAATACAAATACAACATGGAGATATTATATATGTATAATATATAATATATATTTCATATTCAGAACATTTTATTATGCTGAAATGCTATAATATATGTTATTATATGAATGTACATATGAATGTATACATGTATGAAATAAACATAATACATAAAGGTACGTACAGGCTTAAGTACAGGTACAGGTATAGGTACAGGTATAGGTACAGGCTTAAGTACAGGTACAGGTACAGGTACAGGTACAGGTACAGGTACAGGTACAGGTACAGGTACAGGTACAGGTACAGGTACAGTTACACATATAATATTGATATTTAAGTGTTCATTAATATTGAAAATTAATGACTCAGTGCACTTATATTTCCTAGTTTCCATTTTATAGTTTGCGACACACATTAAGTCTATAAAAAGTATTGGTAAAAAAATTGTTGATCCGATGATACTCAAAATCAATTATTCTAAAAAACTGCATTTTTTCAAAACTCCTAGAATCGAGAAGTATTATCAAACAAAGATTTTTTTATTAAAAGGAAAGCATTTTTATATACATATAAATCAATAACAGTATTTTTTGTTTTTTAAATTGTTAATATATTTATTATTACCTATATAAAATATTTATAACCAATGAAATTTTGATATGCATTTCACAATTAATACCAATACATTAATATGGTTAAAAATAAAAATAAAAATATGTTGATAAAGTTAATGCAGCATAAAATATCATTTAATATACTTGACTAAAAATAATATTTAAACTTACTTTATTTGATTAAAAAATAACATCAAAAGTAATGTCAATATAAATCGGATGTAGGCTGTGGATAAAAGGTGTAAATCCTATTTCTATGGTTACTCCATTAAAACGCTGGATGATATATTCGATAATGTATTTTTATTATACATTTATACATTTTAAGTATATTGTATGTAGTATATATATTTAATTCGTCTATATTTTGCAATAGATAATTAAAAAATATATAAATAATAAGACATGCACAGTACATATATACATGTATGTATATATACATAATTGAATATTGATTATTAACTAATGTTTTTTTCTGTTGTAGCACCGGAGATTATATCCGTTTTTTATCAAGCAAATAACGGAATAACAATAAAATGGAAAAAATATAAAGCTTCTTGTACTATATCTCATGATGTTCAGATTATTGAAATTGCTACAAATATTACAACAATGAAAACGGAAGATAATACAGGTTTTTATTTTTATTTTAGTCTACTTATTTTTTATTATTTGTTTGACTTGAAATATATAAGTGTTAAATCTGAAATATCTTGTGTCTATACCTAAATATTTTTACAAAACTTCACAAAGAGTGTAATTCAATAGGGAAAATTCATGCACCAGGTAACATCACTTTTAAGAACATAATTAAATCATTGATAATAATAATAAAAACATTTTCATTCATTATGTATCACCTGAAAAATCATGTTTGATAGTTTTTAGTCAATAATGAAGTTGCAATAATTGTTAAATGTTAATGTGTTACGCTGTGGGAAATTGCAATTTGTTATGCTGTTATGATTAAATTGTATAGCATAAATTCTGAATGCGTGTAGGTATATCCGCCTGCAATATCAATTCTCTAAAATTTCTGAGTATTTTCGAAATAATATGATATATTTACTAAATCATTAATAGCTTCTATAGATTTAAGATGTCATAGTGGTCTGGAAACGTATAATATATCATCTATACGCATGAGTAGATACTCAAACCATAAAACAACAAGATTGAATCAACCAACAGTAGACATTTTTTCAAAATGGAGTTTTGATATATATGTATTTTGCAACGATAGGTACTAATTTATATTCTGGAGTTTTAATAAAATAATTTTTGTGTTGGTTTGAAATTAATGAAATCTAAGTTGATTGTCCGAATTGAAAATAGTGGACATTGGATAAGTGGCAAATAGTATACCTTAATTTATTCAGATTAATACACATTTTATGCATTGAGAATACTGTCTTCGTAGTTCCAATGAATATTATAAGTTAGATTGCCTTTGAAAGAATTATTAAATAGTCTTAATCTGCAATAATACACAACTTTTATTCCTCAAAAATGGCTATATATATATAATATAGTTAAATCATTTTATATTATATATTTAATTTAATTTATATTATAATTATATTTAATACATTTTTGAAATAATAAGAAAGCTAATATCACAAAAGATGCAAAATAAACAATGCAAAAAAGTGTTATGTTTTAATGAATAAGTGATGTCATCAGTGGTATAATAAATTAACTTATGTAAAGTAATTCAATGAACTGTGTACATATACTTTTGAACTAAAGTTGAACTTTTTAGTTGTAGTTTTTGCATAAATACCTAACTATCAGATTGTCATGAGTCATGCTATATACACCTACTAATATGTAACCATTGAAACTATTATGTAATAGAAATAATATGAATGATTGAGTGATTATCAAAAGATATTTATTATTTTTGAATGTTTGCATAAATAAATAAATTTGTATACTATTAAACTTGGGCCCCCTCAAAAGTAAAATGGGTCCCTATAATGTGTACCCCCCACCCCTCAAAAATATTCCTCGGTGCTCCCCTGATGTTTGGATCCAGCGTTTCCATCAGTTACACTATTCTTATTTGGCAAGAATACTGGTATTTGGTTTGTATTTTCACTTGCGTCATTTTTCGAACGCCCTGTATATTAATACAATAATATAATTAATCATACAAAAATGAACTGCACTTTATTTGATTTTACCATAGTCGTATAAATTACCAAGGATGATGGATAAAAAAGACTCCGTGTCGACTATATAGACAATTCAACAATAATTGGCTGAAGAGACTGACGAAATGGGAGAGATCAAAGACAACGTGCCATCCGCCAAAGTTAAAGTTATAATCGATTAAATCAATCGCCGAGTTCCTTCTTTAAAGAGGGAAGGAAGTTGTGTGATATCCAGAATTTTCTACTGTGGCGTCGAGATTTTCCTGTGTGAGGTTGCGAATTCTCTCGATATTTCGAATATCTAAAACTGTTAGAATTGTCGCGAGCACAACAGGAGTATATAACCGGCGTGCTCTGTCATTCTTATTCAAAATCTTGAACATCGTGACTCGTTTGCTGTTCATCACTCTGTGACTCGAACTTCGTATTTATCACTCTGAGCTATTTGAATAGTCTTATCTTTTGACATTGCATAACCTCATATTGTGTATTGTTTATATTGTATTCAGGGATTATATGTATTTTATATAAATAAATAAATTTAAATTGCTGAACTGCGCTGGTCACTAGCACAGCGCAGTTCAGCAATACAATTAGCACTGCTCTTTTAGCCATGAGGCTCATGACGAGGCGCTTTCATGTCGCTTCACTGCACGGTTCTTCTTCCTCTCCTCTTTGAGAAATGGTGGCGGATAATTCCTGCATATACTTGCACGAAGAGGTTTGCCTTCCTTTGATCCGATGAAGGAACTTCCGTCCCCCACTCCCCCCTTCCCCCCCTCAACCAACGATGGGGAATGGGAGACGGGGGGGTATATTTTTAGAATTAATACACAAATGAACACTTAAGGATATTGGCAAAAATTATACATTTACAGATAGTCTCATATTATATTTAAATAGAGTCTATATAATACAGAACGTTTATAAAGCCGGTGTCGCTACGAAATTTTATTAATTGAAGAACAAGAATAATACGAGGAAGCCTTATATTTCCTGGTAATATCATCTTATCAAAAGCACGTTATAAAATAAATTTACAGGCTGAGCAACATTATATTATAAGTGTGTAGATTCGTATGAGTAATGAATACTATCAGTCACAGACACAGCACGATATGCTAAGTACTATCCTTTAAATTCGAAGTGCACTCCACAGGCAACAACCTAGTGGGCTTTCGTGCAAGGGAAGCAAGCTATTGCCATACATGAGCGAAAGCCAGAGAGGGATAAACAAGTAAAAAAGAAACCCTAACTCATCGGGAACTAATATTCACCTGAGATGTTATATTTTATCTTCATACTCTGTTGTTCTACTTTACTATTTCATAGTATGTAGTACATGGAGTTTATTCTATCTTTCCATGCCTCTATGCTTAACTCTGTGAGATTTCATATTTCTTTATGTACATACAGTTTCTGTATCTCTTGTGACGTAATTATTTTTTTATTTCATTGTTATTATTCATGGCTCTTACTGTGTATTGATTCTGTATTCATCGGCAGCGTATTAATTTTACTTAACATCACCCATTACTCATACATATCTAGACACTTATATTATGTTACTCAGCTTGTAAATTTATTTTATAACATGCCTTGATAAGGTGGTATTACCACGAAATAAAAAGATTAATCATATTATTCTTTTCATTTAATTATAATTAAGGTATTATAGCTGCACAGGTTTTATAAACTTATGCATTACCTTTCATAACCTACTACGCAAGAATTTTATCAAATAGATTCAATACATTACAGGTTATATATTATGTAACAAACAAATGGTTTGATAAGAATGCTTAAATATTCACTATATTCTATATTTTTTAGAATATTTTCATACAGACTCTAAAACTACGCCAACCTTTAAGTATCGCGTAAGGTATGTTTCAAAACTATTTCAATCGAACAAAGGTCAATGGACGGATTATATTATATGTGGTTGTGTTTGTTTAATAAGTAAGTAGAACCATTATTACAAGTTATTTACCACGTTTATTAATGATAAATCGTGGGTGTTTATATTATATGACATATAATATAATATATATTTGTATGCTTATTCTGAGAATAAATGTGTTTGAATAAATACCAACGTCGAATTTTTAATAATTTCTGAGAAAATTATTACCTATCCAGTAAATATTTATTTCAGCAAGAAATTGTTTTACTTCTAGTAATTTTAAAATATTATTATCAATACATTAAGAATGTAACAATTTATATGCATATGTATCGTTTATAAATTTAAGAATGCATAATATCAAAAATAAACAAAGATAATCAAATTTTTCTGGAACCATTCATCCCAATGTTCAATAAACCCTATATAATCAATTAATAATGAATAATCGAATGCTTCAAATCAAATTATCAAAAATAAAACTATTTCGTATTTTTCTTATTCTATTGGTACACATAATTTGTTCAACAGTATTGCAGTAGTGTACTGTTTTGTATCAAGATTATCCTAATTTGCTTTGATAATTATTCATAATATTGTCATTGACGAATTGTATTATTAAGATTTTAAAAATCGATTGACTTTGCAGTTGTAATAGAACAGCTTCTAACATATAACATTTAATATGAATATTATGAATAACATGAATATTTTAGAGATTAAAAATTAGTTATAGATATTATTAAAATTATAATCTTCTTCTAACAAAGCAGCTCAGGCTTTGCACATTAACTGAAACTTAGTAATATTGGAATGAGGACAACTATGTGAAACACATTTTCTGATTGTAAACATTATTCACTCCTCTACACAACTATTAAAAAATTGATAATATTTTATTCATTTATTTATTTACATTATGCTTCTATATCGGATAAATGTCTGAAGCGGAAAAAATCTAAGCCATACATAATTTCGGAATGTTACAATTTCAGATCGTTAATTTGGCTCAAATATGAAAATAAGCTGTTTTAAAGCCCTGCGATGGCAATTGAAAATGTTTCTCTCCCACTACTCCACCTATCTTATTTTGCCAACCGTCCCACTAATCCAGCTACAGTTCCTTTATTCCACCAACCCCGTTATGCCAGCCATCCCAGTATTCCAGCTAGAGTCCCATTACTCCAGCCAGAGGTGGTTGTTTACTTAACTTTAAACTTTGGTTAAGGCTAATGTATTCAGTATGTATTTATTCAAAATGCATTTTGCATGATAAAATTTAAGATCATTGCAGAAAACCTAAATGTTGTAATATTAAATGTTGTACTATATATAATATTGTTGACTGATAAACATCGTTTCCAACTTGTAGCCTATAATTAGAGAAATTCTCTTCGCCGCTTATTCAGTCCATTTATTTACGGCTATTAGCGGGTCAACAATATGCGGTTGGACTAGTGGGACTCTGGCTGGAGTAATGGGACTCTAGGTGGACTACTGGGATGGCTGGTATAATCAGAGTGGTGGAGTAAATTACTCTGGCTGGAGTAATGGGACTTTAGGTGGACTAGTGCGACGGTTGGCGTAATGAGATAGGTGGAGTAGTGTGACTAATGGAGTAGGGGGATTTTACTTTATCAATGTGTGAAACATTTATTTGTTAGTGCATTGTGAACCCTCTTTTTTAATTGAGGTGAAACAAATTATCAACAAACGAGGTGCATTGAATAAATGAATTGACTATAAAAGAAAATGACTGCGATAATTTGTATCTTCTAAATGATGCAATTAAGAAGCTGCAGGAGTGGTGTACAGAGGTTTCTTTGACGAGACGCGCGAATAAATGACGGATTGTCCATGATTATAGAGTTACTATATACACGTGAATTACAATATAGTATTTGTTGAAATTATTGGTTAAAGTTCCATATGTGAGCCATGACATGTGCTATAATATTGATATTAACGGTATTAATATTCGTAATAACGGTATTAACCTAAAACGTCCACACATTTGGTCATATTTTCTTTCCTCCATATGAAGTATATAGATAAAAGAAGGCACTTCCATAAAATACAACAATATTGAAATAGATTACAAATGTAAATGCGTATAAGTATAAGAATTATGTACCTAGAAGAGAGGTGAGGTGAGGTGAGTTAGTTATTCAATACCGTTTCATCCATTGAAAGATTGAAAAGAATGGCTGTCATTTGTTTCATATAATAAAAAGGGTGCAATATCTAAATAACGAAATTGGTTGTAACATTTTTTCTTTGAACTCACACTACGATGCCGCCAATATTATTGGAATTCCAGACACGGACCAACCATCGAATTTATTTACTTTGAAATGAAGTTAACAAACTTTATAGCAACGCTCTCTAACAGAAATTGCTTTAGTCAAAATTGTCATGGATGATTTATTAAGAAATTATGAACGACATTGCCTCCTTCGATTATAAGGTATATATTCCAGTCACCTCTGCAACTGCGATGTTGGTTTGTACTACCCGTCCACCGTTCTGGACAATACTTGTGACATTCTGTGGTGTCGGAACACTGTACAATTGCAGAGAGATTTCCGTTTGCATTTATGAAGGATTAATGAAATCATCTTTATGATGAACAGATAAGCAATATATACTTTATAAATTAACTCTCTTATCCACTACGTTGATGAATATGGAAGCAGAATATAAATGTATATATTAACTAATTATCTCACCTTAACTCACTAATGTACCTCTACTTTATCTAGCAGTGAATATAGTGAAGGAGATTTAATTATAGTCGGAAAATTAAAAGCAAACGACAGAACACCAGCTTTTCGATATCACTGAAGTTACTGCACGGAATTGATTACACTATCGCTGCCGCTACACAGTAGCTGAAGAATCTCAAACCTGTATCAAAAGTGTATGCAGATGTCGAACAACCAGCAAAACCTGTCCTGGGATCCCACACAACAAAGAAAGCAATCTTTTGAGCAAAGTGTGCGAGAAAATATATCCCAAGCCCGACACCTATTTCTACTTCCAGAGAGTATCGTTGCATTTCGGCATCGCCCTAAATAAGGAAGCAGACCGTGAATCTGATAAGGTCTCTCAGCTAAACCAGAAAATACCATACTATTAGGTTTTATGTAGCTACAAACGTTATCAATAGATATTTTATTGCAGCTAGATAAGACCAATCTAACATCAGCATTGAATGATAATACAAGAGATTGCAAACAAAGTCCTCCGAAGAATACTGCACAAAAGCCTCAACACAACACAATCAGTGACGCTACACCAGACCAGAGTAGGAAGGCTGACATCCATATGCCTCTATCTGCACGCAGCATTGGCAGAGCCATGAATATCTATATAGTATAAGGGTACTCTTTGGATAATACCTTACTATACAGGTAAAGGTATTCTTGGTAAAGTTAACACACTGTCCTGTGAATGCTGCCCTCATCAAATCGAAACTACGGAGAACCTAGTTTCTTTCCGAGTTTGATTGCATTATATGCAGATATTGTCGTTAAATAAAATTAAAAAAAATTTTAACCTACTGTTTCACTGCCCATTGTACGATAGAGAGCTAATTAGTTATTCTTACGAATTAAACTCTACCTCTTTTGATACAAGAGCTGAAAGGTTGTCTAGGACAATTCTAGTTTGCCTGTGTATTAAGCTGTGTATCTGTTTGCGCTTTCTGGAGGATACGCCAATTAGATTTAAGAATATTGGGCAATATTTTCTTCTCCCACTAGCTTGTCATTGCAGAGGAGGTTGTGGGTTTCCTTGATCAGCTGTGTAAGTTTTCGATGGTAGATAATACTTTGGAAGGATCACTCTATGTGTTGTAGGTCTGAGAACTAAGTGTAGGTCAACCATCTTTCGGTATTATAATTTTCATTAATGTCTCATGCTTGCTCAGTATGGTGATTTTTAGAGATTTTGTATAAATAGATCAACTATGATTAAGAACAACTGTCAGAAATATAAATATTTAAAATCAGGTTACCAGATAAATTATTCTAAAAGCACAAATAAAAAGCAAGAATAATATCATTCTAAGTAAAATCAACCTATATTGTGTACTTATATGTTTTTCAAATTTGTAACTTTTTTATATTTGTTATAGATAGAAATTTGTCTAATATAGAAGGCGGACGAAGGGGGTCAACAACGAAAATCATTAAAAAACGTACATATTCCTTTATATGTTGTACATAATCAATAATAAGTGTTGATAATCTCCAATAACAACAGAAAAATAGTAACAACACTGGATATTCTATAATATGTATAGATAAACGTGAATATGTCGACATAATTTGATTTATGTAGAAATAAGCAGAAATAACAGTTGATATTCTTGATTATGTAGAGATAATCAGATTTATGTACACATAATCAGAAATAACAGTTGATATTCTTGATTATGTAGAGATAATCAGATTTATGTACACATAATCAGAAATAACAGTTGAT
>JAYRBW010061057.1:0-10513 GCA_036023295.1 Invenusta paracnida | reverse complement strand
AGAGAGAGAGAGAGAGAGAGAGAGAGAGAGAGAGAGAGGGGAGCAAAACAGGAAAGATTTGAGACAAGAGATATTTTCAGCAAGTCTTGGAAAGAGCTGACTTGTGCCTTGTGATTACATATTATATTGTTACTTATTCAGAGAAAAAGAGGCAAGGAGAGATAGATCCGAGCTAAATAACAAGACAGACTCAAGACTTCAACGGTGCTGTGCGATGCGGTGCGGTCTGAAAGAAGGGAGATTAAATTTTAGCACCGCACCGACAATTTGGTTAGCTAGCTAGTTAGTTAGTTAGTTAGTTAGTTAGGTGAACAAGTAAATAATAAAAAATCATGAGGAAAAAGAGCTACGAGGGGAAAAAGGTAAACTATTGTGGTTGCTGACGAATACATCGCTGGCTTGGGATGGAGAAATGGAGAGGGGAATGGGGATGACATATGGAACCAACCCAGCCAGCAGAGAATGCTATAAAGTAGGCTGCTGGTTCTGAACAGCCAGCACGGCCCCGCAGTGAGAAAGAGTTTTGTTGTTCTGTGATATATCAATGGTAACACTATTGCACAAGTCATTCTTATCCGCCGAGTGATGCTACAGAAGCCAGTGAGCTAGGCAAGGAAGGCATGTTGACTTTATGTAGCCAGCGCTAGCGCAAAGGAGGTTTTCTCTTTGGGGTAGCCTTCATACTAAATATTTTATGTTCTCAGTCTGCTTTTCATATTATATCCGATAAAAGTTGAATTCAATTCTTCAGTAGACATACCGCCCTGTCAAACCATTCTTCCATGTGTTTAGATATACCGGTAGTAAGTGATGTGCACATATACAGTTCCATATTTTGTCTCATTGTTATAAAAATACCTCCGTTTAATTATATGCATCAGTCTGGGAGAGCTACAATTACATATTGTATATATATAGTTAATGTATGTGTAGTATGGATTTCTGGAATAGAGACAATAAATTATAAATGTTCTGTGAGAAACGATTTGCAGAAATATGTACGCCATTTCCATGATACTTAAATGACTTTACCAATTATGTATCTCCTATAGATGCCAATTATTAAATTGAAAGATATCACCAAGAACAGATATATAATAGAATTAAAATTATATATTAGACTAAATATAATCATTATCTAATAAAATGCTGCGTTTTCAATACAAGATTAGACTATAAACAACTGTTATTGAGTAGAGCTATAAGTACACCTATAGACGATAAATTCATCTTAATTAAAAGAAAGAGAATTTCAGAGATCGATAAAGACATTTTAAAGGTAATCAATGTGCCCATTTATCTATATTATGAATCAATTAAAACGAGCCCGGATCAGTCAGCTATGTAGTTTATTAAAATTAAATGAGTATTTAATCTAATTGGCAATTTTAATTATATAACTAAATGTGTCTCCTTTTAACATAAAAGTATAATTTGAATTTCGTCTAATGTAATCGATGTGTAATATTTTCTTTGAGCTCATCTGTCTCAACTATAAGAATCATTGTAACAATTGTGGAAGGAATCCTTCTAAGTTATAATCCACGACCCCATTCCAAGACAGCCGCAGTCCATTTTCGGTACATGCCAGTATATTTTGCGAGATAACGTTAAGTTGTACTGTATCAAAATAGTTAATGAGAACGTGTCTCAATCTTGTTCATACATCGGGCTATATCCATATATGGCAGTCATTATTATCAACTCCATTGTTTTCGACTTAAAATCACCTTTTTTCGAGCTGCTACGATGAACGAAGAAAAAATGGTATTTATTCTTTTCTACGTGTCTCATTTTATTGACAACAATATCAATATATCTATAAATTTGGCAATATTTCCGAATATATTCAAGTCTAATTTGTATGCAAACGGTGTTCGCTTAGCCTGCTTCGACGGGTTACATCGTTCCAAGCGCACATATATATATAACTCTTCTATTCTGCCCTGCGCATATTCAGTCTCTATAACACACATATATACACATATTATGTACACGAAAACAGTTTGCTAGTGGCAGTTTAAATTATTAATGGATTGCGACACCATTGTATCTAGCACAAATATGTTTGAGGCTGCTTCTTCATTCTCTAAGTTGGGCTACGCTATACCTTGGAGTTGTCGCGCAGGGTATAGGTTGCCCAGCGGCTCATGAGCCTCATAACATATGATTAGATTGGATAAATAAAGGCGCTACCTGCCTCCATCGATTTTAATTAACACCAACAATATATATATATGGCGGGGACATTATAAAGTTGAGGTGTAGGTATAGGTATATAATATGAAGAAACACAAAGTTCGTTGAGCTCTAAACATGCGCCAGACAAGTTGGAAGAACACGTCGAGCTCTTGTGGGAACGAAGCAGTTGCGCCTGTCTATAACATTAACTCAAGCGTGTTTGCTCAAAAGTCGACTCACTTGCTGCTGTTTTCTTGTTTTCGGCATACAAGTGACACTACACTACATAGTTCCACCATTCTCACAGTCCATAAGGAAGAATTCTCCACTCCTACCTGGGGCCGGGTGGGTGTATACTTAATATCCAAAGTTCCAGAAAGAAAACATCGAAATGCAGCAAGTCAAGTCGCTCTCAGAATTTAGCGAGCTCTGAAGTTTCATGCCTTTTTTATGTTTGTTTTCTTTAGCACGGAGCTGGTTTTCAGAAAGAGAGAGAGAGTGCTTCAAGGACAGTCAGGGTGTTCTGTGTGTGTTGTGAGGTTTGCTTAATGTGATCTACTTAATTATTCCCTTCAAAGGGAGTGAAGGTCCTTTTCTGCAAAATAGCGAACCCAGTAATGCATTCAAGAAATATGAAAGTTCACAAAAATTCGTAAATATTTGTGAGAATTCAAATAACAAAATACATTGCAAACACGAATGTCCCGTTTTATTTTTGTTTAGTGTGGTTATACTTCCCTATCAAATTGCTTTTACTCAGCTCATATAGCAGCATTATAATAATACAAATATCCAGTCAAAAAAATTTATTTCAGAATTCTACATTTTTCTTTGAAATAGAAGTCAAAACTGTTTCCATAAATGTTCTTACATATAACTAGAATAAAATACTCTATTACCTATAATACATTAATACAGATCATAAAATCAACCCTAAAGAAAGATATTATGATAAATAATCATAAAGGAATATCTGATATAGCTATATAGCCATACTTTATATCGTATTTGACAATTGAAAGATAATATTTTGACCAAGTGAAAAATAGTATATATATAAATTACTATTTAAGCTACAACAATTCCAAGTTCATATACTTATATTAAAAAGGTAAACTGAAGCAATGACTATTTTTTATTATGTCACGCGCCTGTTTCATCGACATAATCAGCTTATTAGGTCAGTTCGGCCAATATACCTGCACGTGCAGAGTTTCCTCGGCAAATTCTGTTGTAAATCAGTGGATTATAATCTGTGGATCATCTTACTTCAACATGCATGAGTAAAGTCAGTTCAATCGATAGCATTCGATTATTCAGACTAAATTCAGACTATAAATAGCAAATTTAGTAAGTGTTAAAAAGATTGGTAAAAAAATACTGCCTCTAAGAAATAGCGCAGTAAGGAATTCCTAATGCTTATATGTACCTATATATTGATTTTCTTGGATACATTCATTAAATACGACAGATTTGAATGAGTTGATAATTACAGGCAATGTCTTCTACACTCTCGTGCTATATAAGTATGATATAGGTGATCACGATGCGGTAGCGAATATATTGATTGACAGGCTTCAAATTCCTAAGTGGAGCCGATCACCATTTATCATGGCAGCATCGTCGATCATCATTTATTCATATATGGAAGACCAAGAGGGATATACCTACCAAGCTATATATTATCCGCGAGAAAGCATTACTACATATATACGAGGTATTGTATGAGAAATGGCATTCATATATTTGAAATATATATTGAAACCCTTCTTTCAGCGAATTGATACAAAAAGAAATCCCATATTTGTTTAATTAAATGTATATAAAGGTTCAAACAGGTATATATATATATCTGTGCATTGTATATTTCAATATGAGCCTGTTGTATATATACATACATTTAATTACATATTAATTATGTATAAGTCTGAATTTATATATACACCAAAACAATGAAAACGGTTAAGTGAACTATCTTCTGAAATGTTAGAAATTCAAAAGGAAAGTTGTCCTATTGATTTTGCATATGCAGATCAATCAATCGATATACTAAAACTTTATTACTGACTTAATAGTTTTGTGAAATAATTTAATAAACGTGAATAAATGTAATTCGTGCATTTTAGGAATCTATATTTAATGTATAAATGTAATTAATGATATACTTTACAATAGTAAAATTGATAGCATACCCTTTATAATTAGCCCCAAAAACAATAGTAATAAACATTAATTAAACAGATGAAGAAAATTGAATATATATTATTATCCCCTCAAATTATGTTAAATTTATTGAAATAAAACCCTCATTTTCTATCATTAGATAAATACAAGGCTTTGTATATATAAGCTAAGATGATCAGATACATTAGTTTATGGTATTGATCATAGAGTATTAATTAACTAGAGTTTCAACCATAAAAGGATAGATTTCAATCGATATATCGATATACCGATTATATAATAATATCCATTGAACAGCACACCTAATAATAAAGATTTGATATTATATTTGTTAGACAGCGTGTATTATAGGTAGTTTATAATAATTACAAAAATAGTCTTAAATCTTGAAAATAATGTACAACGAATATTTCACGATACTTTATAAATAGGTACCTAATTAATGTCAATTTTATTGAAAACCTTAAAACGATTTCCTGTTTTTACTCTAAAATTTACAACGTGATGCATATTAATAAGAGAGATAAAATAATAAGAGTTGAGTTTATTATTACTCTGTGTTATTTCCTGTCTAAAATATTGATAAATAAAGCGGTACTCATTCGAAAACCATTCTATTAGGTATATTTAATTTAATTTTCAGGCGCACTTAAATATACATAAAATGGACTTAAATATGTGAAATTACAATTAAAACTCATCTCGTCATTAACATCCGCGCCCGAATAAAGACTGGTGGGCAGTGAAATGACTAAAATCGATTATTTCATTTCCTCCAACAGAGCTATAATCCATGTCTCCACGCACACCATCCTACATTGGCAGAATCTGTACACACACACATACAGATACTACATAATATGCGGAAGTCAACAGACAATGACAGTGTTGAGGTTCCATATCTTTAAATCATTCTAATTCATTTAGTAGGTGCATATTTTGTTTACGTACGTTTTAACGCATGTGTCTCATGTTGATTTTCGATGTCACTCTACACTGCACTAGCAATTGTAAAACTAAACAATATACAGCGGGAATAATGCTATTGGAACAACTACTTTTTATGTAAACAAAATATTTGGCACAATTATATTCATATATACACTATATTCGTGTTTCTGCACATGATAAATCAATAATGTTAATCTATGTTGCCTTGACAATATCTATATATTAGAAAAGCAATACTGCTTTAGCAATCACTATAATTATTATACAAACAGGTAAACATGTAACATTTACAAATCCGAATAATCGAATAGCTAACGAATATTATTGATTTCTTCAATAAACGAAAACATGTAACACATAAAAATTAGACTGTAGAAAATGAAATAAACAGTTTGGTAAATTCAAACATGAAATGTATAAAAATGAAGCTATTAAATGACGAGTTTATTATTAAAATCAGCGAACATACCTCATGAAAAGCATGCGTGTTCATGTCCATGGCAGAGTGAGAATAATTGAATATAGATTCCGGAAATGCAAGGTGTCGAAGACACTACAGGTGAACAGAACGGTCGTATATGGCTACTTATGTCAGCTAATTCAAACTACCTTAAGTACGTGCCGGGCCTATTAATGGAAAGTCTTGTCCACATATGAGAGTGTCACAATATTACCTTGAAAAGGAACTTGACTTCAACTACAAAAGAGCATCTTTATTAGCCGCGTGGCACGCATGGTTGCTCTCAGTGAATCAAGAAACCAACTTAACACACGCTCAATTATAACCAAAACCGACAAGACACTATACAACGCAGTGTTTAGAATATAAAGACACAGACAGACATCATTCACCTTAGCTATATACAATACATACATTCTTTTTTGCTCTTCCAAGCAAACTACCAAAGCCCAGTGGGGCAGCCATCTATGTGCCGCGTCGACTCACTCCTGCTACCATAATCACTTATTGTACCTTTGCCGGAGTCTATAATGCGCAGTTGAATTGAGAATGCCTTTGATGACTGAACCGCTACCTCAACCCTATCTATACCAGTTAGTAGACTTACTTATAGTGTATGTAGTTAGTTTATTATACTTACTAGAATACAATACAATTACAATTGAAAAACATTATGGGGCATCGATTTTCAATAATTTCATAAATTAAGTATGAATCGGTCTATTGTAAAAAGCTGTTTGAAGGACGCCAATATAAGGTCTCCATACATCGTAGAATGTGAGGCATTGTTTCGTTAACTGTTTCAAATTTAATCATGCTTAATAAACTTCTACTGATATATTCAATTAGTTATACATATACACAAATCATACCCTAGTTACGCATCTATAGTTACATACAAAACGATGGATTTTAGTCCCAAAGGGATATTAGAGAAATTACTAATTTGATATTTTACAAATTAATTTAAAACTACGCTGTGCGTGTATCCATATAAGTATACCCAAGGCAATTGTATTACTTGAAAACCAGCATTTTCTTCCCGTTTTTTGAATATACGAACATGCATTTCAAAATAAGAACTACAAAGAAGGCACTTACCATAATTTCCATCTTGTAAGAATACTAAAAGCGATATGAACGTCGTTATTGCCGGAGGAATATCAAAAAAGTAAACCAAGAGAACTGCGCTAGCTCAGATAGTATATATGTATATGTGGCAGGTGATATTCGGCTCAACTTAAGCTGCCAAGGAATTCGTAACAATTCTTATATGTGCGCCAAGCAGTCTGTATTAAGAGGTGCAATAAGTTCCAATAGCTAGCAGGTATGCCAAATAACTACAATATAATAGTTAATAATAATAATAACAATAAGACCGTAGGACTCAAGTGTATCTCAAATAATTCAACAAGATGGGTTCAGTCACAAGTTTAACAATGCTCGAGGATTAAAGATGTACGTGTGATCTGTAGATTCCTTAAGAAATTCGTAGGTATACAGCTATACACGATGGTAATATCTTAACGAGACGGAGTATTCAATGTAATGCACCCGTGCAGCTACATAATACATATACCCACACTACCTTATAAAGAAACAGGGTCCAACTGTGAATAAATCCGAGGAAGGTAAAGTATTGTGTTAGTAATACCCAACAATGGTATGCACACTGTAGCCTAGTCAAAAGAAAATACAGGCTGTATAGTGCGTATCACCTGTGCCTGACTGTGCACAGCGAATAGGTAACAAGAATTAGACTGCCTTCGAATGTAGTCAGGTACCTAAATAGTGCCACGACACTTGTGTATTTCATTGTGGTGTAAGGCACGTATATTCATTTAACATGGTCCTTCCTTAGGCAGGCAGTTATTCTGCTGTATAGGCTGTATTGGTCTTACCTGTATTAGCTATGTTCGTACCGCACGGCGTAGCAGGGGTCTACGAATGTACCAAAATATGAAATACCTCAGTCAATAAAATACTCGTTTTAATGCAGTCCAAAAATAGTTCCTGCCTATTGTCCTACAGTAGGTACCGGGTTATAGGTACCAAACCCTAAGGCACTGTCTTTGGTTGGTTCCAATTTTCTAACGACAACACAATCATCTTCACAAAATGAGGCTTCATAATTAGGACACGAGTCTATATTATAGTGAATCTATACTAGTAATCGGACTGCCCCAAAGAGCATAGAATGTAAGTGTATCCAGACAGTCAGTGAATAACCTTGTGCCTGAGTAGGTAATTCAAGCTCTTTGTCCATTGAATTCGATACCTTTAGTGCATTGATACAAGCCCTAAGCTACATTAAGTAAGTAACCCGAGTAAATTAAGTGTATATCATACAATGTATGAGATTGAACAAACTTTCAGAGCCAATATGGTACCCATAATTCGTACAGGCAGGCCCATTTATTTGCTAGAGTTACACACTGTGTGTCTACGTATATTGACTTTATACACCACCCGCGGGCCCTAATACCAACTCAAGATATCGTGAGATAAATGCAGGACTCATGAGGCAGGGATGCATAAGTTCTCAAATAGGTACATTCCAATCGGTAAATCTAAGAATCTCAGGCAAACATGATTTCGATAATTATAATATTATAGTACGGTCTGTATATGATTATTATTATATCAATATATAATATTACAGGATAATATTTCGAGGTATAGATGGAGATTCGTGATCCTATTTCAGACCAAGTTTAAATAATGCTTGCACTTGGAGAAAGATAGTCACATAAGTATAGTTATGAAGACCTCCTTCATATCCTACAAAGATTTAATTTTTTACAATAAATAGCATTCTCTGCGAGAGTAATAATCAAACTATTTTCTGTATTCTTAAAGCAATTATTTTGAAATATTATCCAATATTCTATCGAGGACTTTGTGATTTTAAAAAGATTGTCGATCAATACCGAAAATTAATATAATCAATAATTCTACTTTGTTATTCCATATTATGAATGATGTTATTCGATACATAATTATTGATCTCGCACTAATAACCAAGATTTGTTAACCTTTAAACGACGGTATTACAATCTCGAAAAATGTGATATAAATAATTATTATGTGGACTTTGATTTTAAACTTTATATTTTCAGCGTATTATAATTTTAATCATCCCTATGCCAATAATCTAGTCCTTACATATATATTATCTGTACTCAAATACTATACAGATGCTGTCAACTTTCGTGGATATATATTCCATATTTTAAAACACGATTTTACGCTTTTGTAAATACGCACAATTCTAAAATAGTATAAATAACGCTCTCTTCTTTATATATATATGGCCTATTTATTGCTCTGTTATGTATGCTATAATTATTTGGCTCTATTGTTGAAATCAGCCTAAAGATACCACGCAGGTTTTTATGTATAAGATTTCACATATATATAACCTATTACCCAAAATAGAATACAATTATAGTTTATAGCGAAACAAACGTGTCCCTTACTATATATTATAATTTGTCATTTATAATATTGTAGTGGAAATATAACTACACACAATTATATAGAAACAGCAATGTCACTGTAGTGTGGGCAATGAAAAGGATAAATCACTTGAACATATTTTAGTAAAATAGATTTAAAATTGTAATTAATAAATTAATGTTAACAACTTTTCAATTTAACATCTTATTCATATATAACATACACGTGATCGTTGAATCTTCTTATTATATATGCTAACACTGTGTTAAAGAGCATTAAACTGTTATAAAAGAAATTCTAAAAATATTGTATAATTCACAGTGACCGGGTAAACTATAATACAATATATATGTGTCTCCCTCAGAAAACCTTACTCAATGAATGTCGGATATTAATAGGCAGGTATTAACGAACATATAAATATCTCTGAAATTATTAGGATTCATTTGTTTCAAACTATATTAGTTATTTCAAAGAAAATTCCTTTTATAATATTTCTATTCTCCCTATTTAGCCTGTATAATCGTATATTATATACACTTGCCTGTCTAGACCTTAATATACTCTTGCCCAAATATACTTTCTACAACCGTCTTATTTTATTTCAAGGATATCATGATTTGCTAAATTGGTTAAATTCACTTTTTGAGTGATGCATTGCAGTCGGTGCAGTTGTCTCTCTACAAGAATAATTACTTTTATGTAAGCAATATTTCAAGTAGTATATAGTAGTAATATGTTGAACTATTATTATTTGGATGTATATTCGTTCATAAAGTTGTTATACATTTGTTTATAAAGTGAATGAAGAAAAGTAAAAACTGTGGTTATAACCCATGATATCAATATTTGAATTAAACAACTCATTTATATGTTTTAAAGAAAATATGAATAAATAGTGATTATTGATTGAATGATGACTGTGATTTATTGACTTTTGTTGCAATATTTGTGCCCCTATTTAGTTATACTATATTATTTGTGTGCATTTGAAAGATATGAAATTGTTTTTCAATTAAATGTTCCATTATATATGAATTTCAATTATATTAAAGAGACTAATTTAGTTCATAGATAAATGTAACACAATCAATTGATGCAAAAATAGATTTAAAGGCATTTTCCAAACGATTTAAAAAAAAAAAAAAAAAGTATAAAACAAATCAATGACTTCAACTTACATCTAACTTTTGAGAGATGACGCAACAGAAAATCCGTAAAACTAAAAAGGTAAAACAGGAACAATATCCAGCGTTTTGTGCTTTTTGAAAATGGACG
>JAYRBW010061056.1:0-10514 GCA_036023295.1 Invenusta paracnida | reverse complement strand
TAACATTTTTAGTTATTACTACAGCCATAAACGGAAAAAATCTATCACTTCCTGGCATTTTCAATGCTAAAACATTTTCCAGGGTAGACATGAATGGCGGCCGTCAATGTAAACAAAATGTGTACTCTATGCTCGTAGGTATGTTTTTGATACAAATTTACGAATATTACGTATTTATTAACTTTTTAAGATCAAATAAAGGAGTAAATAATACACCTTCATTTTTATGAACTTCTAAATATATAAAAACTTTACGTTATATATGTATATAATTTATGCAGAAAAAGTCAAAAATACAGAACAGACATCAGCACGTTGGAATTATCTCATCTTCATTAAAACATTCGGACTAGTCATCTAACCAAAAGCCAGCACGGGGGGAGGGGGGTAAAGTCACTTGACTTAAAAAACCTGCCATATTGAGTTTTAAAGAAATATTTATAATACAGAATCTAGAAAATGTTTCCATTACTTGGAAAAAGTGACGCTTCTATTTTTTGACAACCCATTAATTGGATTTCCAAGGAGGTGTACCTTCTTAAAAATGCATGATTTGATATTATTTTGTAACTTTGAGTTCTATTTTGTTTTCTACAATAAATATATACCTTCTTCAACTCTCTCTCTCTCTCATCTTCAGGGCGTGCTCGTATCTGTTCTATTCTGCTTTGGTAACAATGAGGTGAGTATTGTTCAAAATAAGCGTCCCTCTTTTATGTCTTGATGGTTGCCGAGGTAAAATTGGACAATAATGTATAATAAAATGTGTTGTTATATTTTATTGACAAAACGTGTAAATTATAACGCAAATAATACTCAAAGCAACGTAATTTATGATGTCAATTTGCGAGTAAATGCCCTTGGGAACTCAAAGCACTAATACTGCACAAGTATGTATACTGATAATTTATAATAATAACATTTTTTGAAGACACAAAGGAAAAGTAAATGTCATAAAAATATACATTCGCCTGTTATGCGACTTCTAAAATGTGAAAGATCGGTGACATATAACCGATGAAGTGTGGTAAGAGGGGTAACATAGACTATGCGCAGATTTCAGTTATTGAACAATCTTTTGTAGCTTTCAAGTGATTAGTTATGATCGGATATACAAAGTTAAAATAACGTGCTTAATTAAGGACGAAAAAGGGTTTAATAAATATTTAATAGCAAACTTCATGAATGAAGTATAATTACGTATATATATACATATCTATAACGTGATATAAATGTCTTTTTAATTATAGGCACATGCAAACTCTACGATATATATTATCATGAGAAATAGATGAAATACATACATATATATACATACATACATATATAC
The DNA here is from genome assembly GCA_036023295.1 of Invenusta paracnida. NCBI lineage: Eukaryota > Metazoa > Platyhelminthes > Proseriata > Coelogynoporidae > Invenusta > Invenusta paracnida. Next base: position 9,184 of record JAYRBW010061056.1, on the reverse strand, counting down.
ATACATACATATCAAAAAGGAACATATGGTTAAAATATGTCTATCCAAATACTTTCTTTATATGTACGCATAGTCATACGGATGGGAAAAAAACCACTAATTTTTGTTTTCTTGTTTTGTTGCTACGAAGTTAGTTTTTGAATGTAATTGCTGAAGCACATAAGAAAATCGATAGCATTTTGATAAATCATAAGTCGCAAACAATTTGACGACGACGTTATGCTTTAATAAATGCCGGTAATTATCATTTGAATGTTGTGCGTTAATGAATTGTTGTTTATGTGTTAATATCAGCAGTTTAGAATAAAAAATGAAATGAAATGAACATTAAAATGGAGTACACTTATTTTGGAACCAACATGTACTTGTAGGGGATACTTGTTGAAACTGCCACATGTTTGCGGTCGTTGGTTCCGTTAGAGGGGGAATCACATAACAGGAGTATAATTAAGATGGAAGGTTGCATAAAAGGGTGTGGTGTAAAACAGGTAACACTGTATTGGTAAAGGGGTCTGTTCTTTTAAACATATTAATACAAGTGGAATTTGCCAGTCTGTAGTCCTTTTCTGTCATCTTCTAATAATTTTCAGAAGTAAATTCACCGCTATACATTTATAATTAGGGGTCATATAACAATCATTCATGTAATTTTTGAAACAGTAGTCCATTTAGTTGATTTCTAGCCAATTAAAAAAATACTACGACAAAGATTATAACAGCTTATTTATGATATTTCCTATAATATTTATACTAAGATAAATAAAGGACTACATAATGTATTTTAAATTCTTATTTTCTAATTTGAAATAATGTTGTTTCCACACCTTTATTTTATTTTAATTTAATCTAAATAATTAAAAATTTCTAGATGATCTTCGAGACAAAAATATGTTTAGCCATATCATTATGACATATAAATAAATGATAAATATGACTGTCAAATTTTGGTCAACACAAACGCTGTTATTTATGAATCTGCATAACCGTTGTTTAAATGTTTACACAATATAAAATTCATTTGGACTTTTGGGAAAGTTTGATTTTCAATTTTAGTTTCGGCATTACATAAAAATTTCTGACGACTAAAAAAGAGAAAAAAACGCATTTTGATAAAATATATGTTTCTGATTTTATTCTAACAAGCTGCTGAATGTGTTTCTAACATATATTATAGTATGTGTATTTTTGATAAAAACATACTACTATTTCTGAAAAGTTTCGGGGCAATAATCCATCGTAAAATTAAAAACTCCTGGGGCAGAATCGATTCGCTTCAATCGCATCCCCGATATTGGGAGATAGGTTCAGAAGTCCGGTGTGGATTAGAGTTTCTCGGAGATCAAATAGATATATGGCTCAGATGTGAACAAGATCATATATATATCCAAAAAAAAGTATATATTGATTTTATGTGTATAGAAATATTTTATGAAATTTAGATACCAGATTGGTAATCTTGTGAACAATAATATACACTTGTGAGCATATTAATATAGTTTTAATTACAGTCATAAAGGATAATAACTCTACTCACGCATTATTGCGTAATTGTAAAAGTGTTATACATTCTGTAAATATTGATTTTGTTAATGCATATACTAGTAATTTTAATCTAACAGATATGTATGTATGGTTTGTAATAATCGGATTTAGTATGTATGTTTGCCCTGATGAAGTATTATACGAAAGTTGGCTTGGCATTTATTTTGTGATTTTTTTTCAGTGTTTTAACAGTGATTTTCTGTTGTTTTTAGGGGGTTAACTAGATTTTGCCTGAGTAATCAGTCATTTAGTGAACATTATCAACCGGATTTTATTAATTGTAATTAACCGGCTAGATCGGAAAATCATAGATATAACTAAATCTTAGCGTGATTATATTTCACAGAAACAGTAAGATATTATTTATGCAGGTTACACTTTAAAAAGTCGATGCTCATGAAATAATTGTAGTATTGGTAATTGTTGTATATTAATGCATAAATAACTAAGATATAATACTTGTGTTCGCATATGTTTGTTGTTGTCTGTTCATTAATGATATTTATTCTCTGCTTTCTGAACTATGTTTCGTTTCGTATGTATACGTAATTTAATATTATTGTCATTGTTTTTTATATATATAATGTAATTGTTTTCGGCTCACTAAATACATTTTCCCTAACGAAGCCTTTTCCAGGCGAAACCGGTCGGCACTGTTTTCTCATTCTTTTCTTGGTATTCTGGTGTTTCCGTTTGGGTTATTCGCGTCCGCGCTTATAGAGGGATTGTTGTCTCTCCCTCTGTTTTCTCTCACTCTCCTTCTCCTCTCCTCTCCTCTTTCATTACCTTTCAGGTAATGGCACAAATCCAGCGTCGCTACCAGCAACCTCATCCGAACCAATGCATCCTTCGTGGAAGCAGCACTCATCGACGGGACACCCTGACAACCGAATTTATTCTCGGTACTACAGGGACATCTCCACTTAGAAGGTTACCCCAACTCTCAAAATCCTGTCAATGTCAGGTTTCTCGACTTTAGTCTACCTCCTCTCCAATCACACACATCAGACTTCATTTAAAATGTTCAGTGTCTTTTAATAGTCCAGTAACCAAGCAAAACTAAAGCGTCAAATCTAAACCAATATATGGGTCAGAATTACAGAATTTTTCACCGAATATCTAAAGCCGGACATCATTTCGCTGTTTATGGAGCTCAGCATGTGACATGTAGAGATATTTATATTTAGATATAAAAAATATTTAATAAATATTTATTTATTCATATTTTTGAGATTGTCTGAAGGATTACGTAATAATATGTTGTATAGACAGTATTTGTGTTTATTTTTTCGAATATGAGATAATATTCTTTTTTTGCCTTCGGGTGTTTAATTGATAATATTTTTATGAAATTCGGAAATATTGCATTGTACTTATTTTATTTTTTGTCCTGTGGATAATCATATAACAACTAACGTAATATTTGATAATTTATTTCTTGTAAATATTTAATAATACTGCTATATTTTTATTTATTTCTGTCAACATTAATCTTCCTAACTTATGTTATTAAGTTGTTTCCGTTTACATATCATTCATGCATCGCACTCATTTTTTTTTTAAATATATACCTGTTATTTTCTAAAAAGTTTAGGATTTATTAAATACATTTTTAGATTTACTATTTATAAGAGAAAGGGTAATATGAGTATTATAAAAACCTACTTAAACATTAAAAACGAGTAAAAAGCTCATTTTCCTCTTAACTTGAATGAACGCTGTCTAATTATGACCTATAGCATATATAAATATATATATTATTCGACCGATTTATAATCTTTATTCTGTGAGGGCATTTTCTACTAATACAGATTAGTAGAAAACTGGCATGTACTAACCGGCATTTTGTTTCGAAAATATCTCAAAAAGATAAAATTCAATACATACCACTAATACATATCACTAAATATACACTATCTATGTGATTATTATCATAATCGGTTCATCTTCTCCTTCTAGGTTATCCAGGAAGCCTTCGACTGAATGACATTTTTAATGAGTTTTCAGAAAATTTGAATGTTATGCCTTTAATAATGTTTATAGTAAATAGGCTTGGATTAATTATATGTAATTTAAAAATACACTTATCGGCGTATATACACACAGATATCGATAGTAATTGGTTAAAAACTTAGTTTTGGCTGATGATAAAGCAACTTATACATCTAGTAGACACATAAACTTCATTAAATTATAAATTACGAGTCAGTATTATATATCCAATATTTCTTTCAGATAATACGCCGTTCATTGACTGACTCAGCACAATATTATGTTCTTAAGAAACACAAGATCTTTGAAAAAAATACTGTCGAACTATTTTGCCATTTTTATTATAAACGTTGGTAGTGTGGGACTTAAAACTGACAAAGCTTGAGTAGATTAATATAAATCAACTAAATACTAAAACTTTATAAAGTCGTAGTATAGTTCAATTACTTAAAAAACTGAGACAAAAACAAATTAAACACAAAGTGTATTTATACTACTGATAGCTTGTTTAGCAGTATTGAAATCATTACTTGTGTTATTATGAAAATGGCAATTATACAGAGAAATGGGTAAAGAGAAAGGATATTGCAGAGAAGACTTCTCAAAGAATTTTCCTTGGCAGAATTACTGATCTAAGGAAACTGCAGTTACAATATACAAAGACATGAAGAAATGCTGGTTTACAGGATAAAAACATTCAAATAATAACTTACCCTAAAAAAAGAGGAATCTGTAAGCCAATTTAAAATTTTTTTAAATCATTCATTTAGTGAACATTATCAACCGGCTTTTATTAATTGTAATTAACAGGCTAGATCGGAAAATCATAGATAGACCTAAATTTTAACGTGAATATTTTTCACAGAAACAGTGAGATATTATTTATGCAGGATACACTTTAAAAATTCTATGCTCATGAAATAATTATAGTATTAGTAATTGTTGTATATATTAATGCATAAATAACCAAAATATAATATCAATAATATTTATATTACCCTATATATTATGTATCATATTTATGTCAAGGGTGTAAATAGAGATACAACAAATGATCTCAATGCACCCGTTACCCCAAAAAAGTAATTTGTACTAAATATTACAAATAGGTATATAAAATTTATATGTTTATAGTTATATGTGAAAAGTATAGAGACTACTATCACACTGTAATACTATACTGTTTAAAGTATTCCCTGGTGCAAAGCATATCTATATTATAGCTCATGATTAAATTAGGATTGCTCCTATTCCTAACAAAAATTCATATATCGGGCTTGACTTAATTTTAGGACATACTTTTTTCCCAAATTAGTAAATATATCCAAAGAAAATACATACAATTATTATATGTAGTTCAGTTTCCAGCAATAGTAAATGTTTGAAAACATAAAGTTAATTTGAATAAAATTATTATCTAATTAATAATTGATATTCTAATATGAAGTTAAATTCATATAACATAATTATAGTATAAAATTAATGCTTATTAAAATGATGCAAAAAATACATTTCAATAATTATAAGCATGCAATATTGACGACAACTTGGAAAGTTAATACTTTAAACTTGCTGCGAATTTAGCAATAGAAACATATATATACATATACATATATAATATACTTTTAACTAAAGATTCATAAATTTAAGATATCACTAAAATGTATCAATTTTTATTTTAACTAACACATATAAGTTATGTATTAAATAACTGTTATTAACTGCATTAATGGACATACTATACACAGCTATTATCTACTCTATAGAGGCATCGTTCACTTAACATGCTCGAAGTTAATACCCGAGGAGGGAGTCAACAGTAATTTCATCTCTCCTCTACTATGAAAACAGAGCTACACTGTGAATTCCAAAGCAAAATGAAGAACCAATGAAACCAATAATTGACAAACACCTGGATACTTAAATATCTGTAACCCAAAGAATGTACTTGACAAATAATATATACAGCTAAACAGTCTACTCGTTATTGACAAACAAAGCCTAGAAATTAACATACTTAAAACTTTGATTCTGCAACAACAACTTGTAATCAATAATCTAGATACTAACAGTCAAGAGGCACGTATTGCGCTAATATATGGGGTCCCAGAAAAGGACAAGCAATTTACTACTCTGCAGCTTACCTCAGATAAATGCGGTGTTCAATTTGACACGGACTTCAAACCCATACAACTTGTTAAGCTTCGAGGAAATATAGCCAGACCACAGACTTCTATCTATACAAATTAAAGTATATATATAAAGTTAAATATAGAAGTCTGTGAGCCAGACCGATTAAAACTAACTTGTCTATATTGAAAACCTTAAACATCTTACATTCGAAAAATCCATATCTTTTTTCGGAGATTTGCGAATCAAAAACATACCTATAACACCAATTAGAACAAATCTCGCTTGACAAGCAAAGAAAGTGTCCGACTCGTTTAAAACAAAAAAAGTCAACAAAATCTAGGATAAATCCAATAACTATAAAACGAAATAATCTTTCTTTCATGGACAGAAATCGATCGTTTTAATTTCAGAAATCATTTTTTTCCTTCTGGGAATCACAAGTCTATCATTAAACTTTTATAACCCCTCTTTCCTTCTTGCTAGTATCCATTCAACCATTAATAAAAAGATGGCTTTTATTTTTCTCTTATCAATCACTGTGTAAATATTTTTTGCTAACTCGAATCATTGCTCCATTCTGATGTACATATCTTACAATCTTGTAATCCTTTCAAATTATTTTATCTTTAGAAATGACGACTTTTTTCTTCTCTCGCAATTTAAAGTTGCTCGACTGCGAAATGCGGCCTAAGAATTTTACCACATTCTCATAAATGGTACTGTTTTCACTGTTTTATTATCTGTCATCATAGAAAAAGTATTAATATTTTCAGAATTTCATCATGCGTTGACATTTAGATCATGGTTTCAAGAAAATGTGTTGATTCATGCAGTAATAACTTTACGAACAGTGACATGTATGCCGGTATTTTGGTTTGCTAAACAACAATCCGATGAATATTAACTTTTATTGTAAAATAACGAAATTAAATTATTTAGCAAAAGTCATTTAACTCTTTCAAGACCATGAAAAAGGTTCAAGCATTTAACATAATTCATTGAAGTTACTTTTTGCAATACAGAAAATATTGCTCAAATACGTCATTGGAAAATTTGTAAAAAACATTAAAAAAATGTTTTTACTTTAATTCTTTAATCATAATTTGTTTAATCTTAATAATTCAAATCATCGTGGAAATAAAAAAGGCCATGTCTATAAAATTACAAAGTAAATAAGTTTTAATTTATACCCGGTATATATAGAAAAATATTTCACTCATCAAAACAAATTAAGCAATGTAATAAACAGATAAAAATCTATACTTATTAAAAAAAGTAACTGAAGGCTAAATATATATTAGAGAATACAATTACAAAAAATAATAAACATATGATTAGTTGGTTTATTTTAAAGAAATATACGACGTCCTCGACTTGACAAATATAATTCACTTTTACAACTCGCAAAGGCCATTATATATAAACCGGTAGAACATTAGCTGCTGCCTGCATTGAGAAAATCAGACAAGAAGTGGAGAATTCGTGCTGGGACAGAGGATGATATTAGAGAAAAGCGATATATAACTGTAGCCTATAACTGTACAGTAACTTCCTCATATCGTGTTTGTATGAGAGAGAGAATAAAGAGAATTTTATCGATCTATATCTACATAAACATTTCGCGAGAGAGTAGAAAAGGCAGCCAAAATCGGTTTGCTTGGTTTCTTACTCCGCTATAGGACAAATATCAGACACAAAGTGCAACTCTTTTAGTAACTACATCATTAACAGACAAAGTATTGCACTATCATGGATGGTTTTCAAATTGTTCCGCATCCAAAGGCCCACATTGTTCTGGGCAGTATTCACATCGTTATTGGCAGTATTTGTTTCATCTTTGAAATGATTGTCATGTGGATCAATATAAGATGGTACTTCGGTCATACTCGATTCATCGGTTTCATTATCTCCTCTAATATTTACATTTTGACTGGGACACTGGCAATCCGCGCAGCAAAGCAACAGAACCACCGTCTCCTTGTTGCAACCCTGGTGATGACGATTATCAGTTGCCTCACAGCTTCATGTAGTGGAGGAGGAGGCTACAAAGACCCCTTGTGGAAGAGCCTAGCACATGGGCTTCTCACTTTAATCGAATTCGGTATCTCTTTGGGTCATTCCATCCTCTGTTGCGTCTACTGCTGCTGCCGCCCGCCTTTCTGTGGACAACGAGAAAGCGCTGCCAATCAGTCTGCCAATCCTCAGGTTACTTACGTATCAGTGCCTCAGCAACAGTCAATGGTTGGTCAGCAAGCCTATTTACAGCATCAACAAATGCCTGGACAGCAATTCTATCCGCAACAGCAAATGCCTGTACAGCAAGGTTATCCGCAACAGAAATCAATGCCTGGACAGCAAGGTTATTCACAACAGCAAGGTTATCCGCAACCGCAATCAATGCCTGTACAGCAAGGTTATTCACAACAGCAAGGTTATTCACAACAGCAATCAATGCCTGGACAGCAAGGTTATCCGCAACCGCAATCAATGCCTGGACAGCAAGGTTATCCGCAACAGCAAATACCTGGATTGCAAAGTTATCCGCAACAGCAATCAATGCCTGGACAGCGATGTTATCCACTACAAGGAGCAATCGCTGGAGGGCAAATCTATCCCCCAATAGCTGGAAATCCTGGTTCTCCCCCTGAGTACTCTTCTTTGCCGCCAATTTTTACTGAAAAGCCGCCCATGCCCTCTTAAAAAAAATCGTTAGATTTTATTTACGGCCAACTTGTTAACAATCATCGCTGTTATTTACAATATTTTGTAACAGACTACTCATTAAGTGAAAAATGGTAGTGAATAATTTGAAAATTGTGAAAATTAAGCACATTTGTTTAACAGATTTATTTAAAAATCAAGTAAACATTTTTTTATTTTTTTTTAGTATAATAAAGCTATATAAAATATTCTATTTGAATAATATCACATATGCATCTTTTATTAATTATATTTGACTGTATTTTTGGATTTTTTAAAACTAATATTCAATAATAACTTTTAGTCGAATTATTTCTATTAATTGACTACTTTATTGGTAAATATTTACGTCTAAGAACACATTTCACCATTTTCAGTTCTATTTTTATTTACAAATGTGTGTGTTTGTGTTCCTTTGTTCAGTATGATTTTAAAATTGTTCCTTATCGAAAGAAAAATGAAATTTCTGTATATGATCTGTTAATCTTTTGTGTAAATTATGTAAACCAATATCTTTAATTAAAATAATTTTCAGCACTGTTCAATACATTATTTTACCCTTGTTATGTACTAGCGGCTCATTGCAGTCTCATCTATACAAAAAAGGATAATTAACCTACATTGAATATGATACAAATGGACTTTATCCTTTACTCGGAAGCACATTTATATATATATATAAATTATATAAATTACTTACTTTACATAGACGGCGATATGCCTTATAACTATGTAACTAATATTTAGTCAATGACAGCGTAAATAATTTGCTACAACCAGGAGTAAGTAGTCTTGATTTGAACGCTCGACCGCTGGA
>JAYRBW010061055.1:0-10514 GCA_036023295.1 Invenusta paracnida | reverse complement strand
ACAGGTGGACCAACACCCTTGGTAAGAACCCTTTGAGATGATGGAAGTCGACAATGCACCAAGAGGCTGTCAATCAATTCCATGAGAAGGGCTGAGGGGCAAGACTGGAGCCATGCAGAGTTCCCTGTCTTGGCGAACAGGGATGCCCCTTCCCTGTAAACTCATTCTGCTGCAGGCGGCATCGGCACCAGATCTGGGAAGACCGGATTCAAAGCCAGTTGTCATTTGGCAACAACTGGTGCAGTCACATGCCTGAAGATAGGACCTACTGGTGAGGCCCATTCTGCGAAGGATCCTGCTGTCTCATCGAAGTCCTTCTGATCCCATCATATTCTCCGCCTCCTGCTCCAGGCCTGGGCAGTGGCACAGGGTATAGCCAAATTTCGGAAAATGGGCCACCCATCGATCCAAAGATGAATGAAGAAGAGTCACCCAGGGTATCCTGCTGAGTGCTGGACCAAAGTGAGGAGTATATGGCCACCATAGAGGCCATGGGGTTGAGTATACTGGATCGTTATTTGTCTAACCAGAGTAGAATTTCTTCCAGTACCAATGAGCTATTGGGTGAAAGTGCCGCAATTGTGGAGAGCGAGTCTCTGAGGCTCCCCACTGACCCCACTGGTGTAGAAACGAATGGTCCCTCTGTAGGCAAATTGATCTCCGACAGGAATTCCAATCTCTTGAGTACCAATTGATGGGCGAGTCTCAAAGTTTCTGCCTCTCCAATTCCGAGAAGAAATTCCATCTAATGTACAGTTTGGGCGCCAAGGCATTTCTTTCCATCCTCACTGCCAACCCAAGTGCAGATTGCCTGGAAGCACTCCTCCGGCGTCTTCTGATTATTAGCATTAGCGCCAACATTAACAGCAGCTCCTCAATCACTCTCAAAGACATCCTCTTCTTGATTATCCAGGTGTTCCAGCCTGCACAAGATCCTTTCCATGATTGCTCCTTCATGATGCTGATCTTGCATACTTCTAACTACTAACTGTATGTGGAGTCTCTACAGACAAACAAAGATAACTAGGGCACACTGCACAACTGAACATTTGTTTGAGTATGAATAGTATGTCATCATTATTGTAAAAAAGACAATAGATTTTCATCTAAAGACATATTTAACAGGCGCAACTATATGCATTTTTTTATTAGTTATTATTTCCAATCACAATTATATTTAAAATTATGTTTTTACATTTAAATTTCCTCTTCAATATTATTTGTACAATTTTAACTTGTTAATTACTAAATTTAGCATTAACTAAATTATATACTCAAATAAGACTTAATAAGATATTTTATTTTTATACTATTTTAACATTACACTTTTTAAATTGTATAATATAATATATGAGCTTGAATTATTTTCAAAATTCTATTATACTGATAAGTTTTATCATTTTTGGGTTACATATAGAAATATTACATTATAACTATTTTACATTTTTTTAGTTCCACAAATTAAATAAAAAATACTAGAATTATTTGCTTACTCGATTGTTTTAAATATTAAAATATATTTTATTTACATTTTAATTGTTCGAAATGGCAAACAAATTACTTAAATACAATCATTATTTAAACTTTGTATATATCTAGTTTCAACCTTAATATTTAATTTTGAAGTTATTCATACATTATTAAAATATTAATTGGGATATTGTGATATTTTTTCATTTTTAGTCATAAACAGATATCTACACTGAAAGAATGTCCTACTGTACTTGAAAGAATGGTGGAGTTTTATAACATTGAACAAAATCTTTGGCACCATACATTACAAACGCCTCTAGAATTTCCGGAGATGTTAGAATTTTCTCAATTCCTTACACGAACTAAAGTCCTGTTAAATGAGCCAGATTTATGGAAGGAAAAACCAAATGACGCAGTAATGGACTTGCTTTTTGAACAAGTTCAGTCTGCATTGATGTCGGTAACTAATCAAGAAAGTACAGCTAGGTGAGAGTAATACATATATATATATATATGCTTAATGTTCTTTTTATTACTTTACAATATTTTTGTTACACCTGTTTTTTAGCCCAACAAATACGATTCGTTTAATCATGGAATCGATTTACAACACCTTAGCAGTGCAGCAACCTGAAAGTCACCTTTATGATGTCCATATAGACGAAAATGCTCAAGTTGAAACATTCATCAAACGATCTGGCTATGAACATTTACGTGATGACGTTGAATTAACAGTTCTAGATGAAGATGATCTTATCAAGTTCCGCCTGAGAGGATTGAACACGTGGCAAATGCGATCTAGGCATCCTCTACCTCTTGTATGTTTATGATTGAAAGTCTTACTTAATGTACATTTTAATTGTATGATATTTTCACAGTAACATTTTTTTTAACTTTTAATTCTATAAACTGTTAGTTAGTTAATTTTAATTGAAAGAATAGGCTACATATTTTATTTACAACAAACATCTAGATAATGTTTTAGTTTTGCCATGCACGCATCACTAAATAAATGTGTTTTTCTTTACGTTTTTATTTAAGCAAAGTTAGAAGATTGTCTCCTAAATTTCGTTGTATATTCGTACATTATTTTAGTTTTTTTAATTTTCTATAAGCCTACTGAAATATTATCATGCAGCTAGGTAAATATTTATTGTGATGATATATTCAAATGATGACATATATTTTTTCCTGGTATAAAATGAGAATTTAGTAATATAATTGAACACGTAAATATTTGTTAATTTAATTAAAAAAAATTGATGATTAAAAGCTTATAATTATTGTACTTATTTTCTACAGTTCGTCGAAATGAACGACCCAGTTTGCTTCTCGGAAGATATACCGGAGTACAATTTTCATCCAGAAATGTTTGACATGGAACCTGTTGATTGTAATGCCTATCAGTACATGCCTTATAAACGGAATTTTCATTCTTCCGAATTCGTCAAAACTATTGCAGGTATTTACATTTTCTGTAGCTTTTACTGTCAATACATATAATTATTTTATGAGGTAATGTTATATTTCATTGTATACATTTAACATCCTACTCTCTAATAAAAAGTAGTATACTAATTAAATATCTGATTGTGATATCATTAAATATGGTAATTTAGTTTAAAAATATATAATGTATTTATTAATAAATAGTAAATTATATTCAATAGATAAATTCGTAATTTTATACCTTAACTTTGTATCGTTTTAAATCTTAAATGTATAAAAATGTTATCATTGTATTTGTCATGATTAAACGACATTACTGACTAAACTGAGAATAAAACATATATGGATATATACTTCTGTGTTTGTCCAGCATACTATTATTTAGTTAACAATTCAATAATTTCGTGTCAATGTGTGTATACCAAGGCTATTGGGGTAGAAGCCACTTCTGGGAGGGTGACCCTTGTGAGTTTGGACTAGTGGGTGCCATGCAGACCAATCGATCGCAAACAATAGCCGATCAGTTTGTTGATCATCCCAATATCCTTGAGAGACACGCCTGTGCCGAAGGCATCGTCACTGCTTTCGCTTGGACCGCTGCCCAGGCCTTTAACCAAGGTGAGATTTTTACAGGGCGGCCATGTATACGGAACATTTTTGGATATTTTGGGGATTTACGAGAATTTTGTGTTGCTTTTTCAACATCCTCATAGACTTTCGCTTTCGCTTATGACTATATATATTATTTATTCACAAATTTATATATAATTTATTCTTATTTATATTTACTTTACTAACATTTAATGCCACTGTCTAACTCTCAACTTTTTATCATATTGAGAGTAAATTATTATCTATGTGTATATATAGTACTTACAGTATTATATACTATAATATACTTTCGTTATTATACATGAATGCATCGAAATATACGGGAAATTTATATATAGTAAATAACGTGGCCACGCTGTTTTTTAGAAGAAGCTTAGAAACTTTATTGTGTTTATCTAAAAATTTAAATTGGTGGTTACGTAAAAAATACAAAAAAACCACATGATATTTGTGCAACGAAATATGTTTATTTAATTCTGATTGTGTTCATTGTTTTTAATAAGAAGTGTTGATTTAGATTTTTATTACAATTAATTTATATGTAATATGTCAAATTTATAGAAATGTAATATATTTATAAAAACCTAGAATATTTTCTTTTGCTTGAAGAATTAGTAAACATTTAAACGCTTTTTTAATTTTTTAATATATAATATAATAATAATAATATATATGTTTCTGTCTAAAAATTACTACACGTATACTATTTTTTTATTTGTTTAAACATTTTACTATTCTTTATGTGATATTTGCAATCATGTTGTAATTATTCACAGTCTTCTTAGTTTTGGTAAATAGCCTGCACAATGTATTAGTATGCATTAATAAGTAGGTAGTATTTAAAATGTGTAACCAAGTGTTGTGATAATTTAACACAAATAGTGCACAACTAATAATAATATCTTCAACTAATCCATCATTCAACCATGCAAGGTAGAAAACAATTTAAATCCAATCGATTGATTATTGCGTCAACAGAACATCACTACATGTCGCGCTGTCATGTTTAAACTTAACTATGTTACTCGGAGATTCTTTATTTATTAAAGTTGATTACAATTACTTCGTTTAGCTATTACAACATAATATGGTATTACACATATAATGCCATGGACTTTATTTTTGTGATATTTTTGTAGTATTGATAGATTCCTTATTTCAATTTCTACTACTAACATATTTTACATTTCGTATCTAATCTTATAAATAAATAAAATCGCACCTATTTCACTGTCAGAATACCTAAATTGGTGATATATTGCTATTTCATTGCTACAGATCGACATGCTGTTATATGTACATTCATATCCTATCGATAAGTTTTCGACAACCTACCTTTGCGGTGTACACCGTGTATTATATTTTTAACAAAACTCAGTGGGACGCATACTTCACAGCGGGTATTACTTAAAAATAGGCGAATCCACGGGTGTAAGTAACTATATAGTATAATCAATTTACATGGAGAGCAGCTACTATACACTGGAATTTCCTTATTTTCCTGCCTGACACTTGGTGCTGGCCCATTTGGCCACGATCTGTTGTTTGTACTATGTTTCTATCGACTAATTTACCAACTGCGTACATGTTTACTATGGATGGCGAGCGATGTCTTTTGTGACATGTGTTCTTGCGATTAATCAATAAAATGTCACCGTTTATAATATTTTAAGTATATACTATAATATATATCTTACGCTTCTTTTCCATGCCTACTGAAAGACGATTAAAATTAGTTTTTATCGAAAAGGGAAAAGTACAGAGTTGTACAACAGTAAGGTTACATGACGGCCAACAACACTGTTGCAGTATGTTATTTATGATATACAACAACAATTGTTGCTTCTTCTGTGTCGTCGCCCTAATGCATTGTTACTTAATAACTTGCTTTTATGATAAGTATTGATGTTCTGTTCTTTAAATTACATATATGTATTTTCTTAAATAAAATCTTTGTTTTTTAGGATGCACGCGTCATTTTCTGTTATTTGTACAATTTTGAATATTTAGTCTTTGTATCACGATATATAAAGTCTAAACATTAACAGTGTCGCCATCGATCGTCTGTATTTTTTCCGGATTTTCAAAAAAAATATATTTTGTCTCGAGATTTGCACAAAAATGGATTAAGGGTATAGGGGGTGGGGGTAAGCAATAATTTTTACGATGCCATAATTTTTATTAGAGATGTTTGATTAAAAAAAATGTAGTATAATGAATTTTTTTTTTGTCAAATTAACTAAAAGCTTCTCTTTTTTATCCATATTGTAGTTATCATCATTATAAATATGCATATACCAATTAAATGTATAATACAATAATAAGTATGTTCTATACTTATATAAAAAACTACTTACTTTATACTTATAGTTAAACGTATAATGAATTCAATTTCAAGTAATGTGTCTACGTAATATCGAATGCGTTTCTTAGAAATGTAAAACTGAAATTAGAAGAAAAGCATTGAGTCGAGTAAAATATGTATTGCGTCATTCTCCCAAGCGACTTTGTAAGTCATAGTTTTCTGTTTAGCAACTTATCTGCTTCAATCTACTTCGGTCAGAGGGCAATTTCTGACAGATTAACTCGCCCATAGAGTAGCTTAGGTACGATGACGCTAGTTTCTAATTCTTAACTATAGTAACTTAAATTTACCCCCTCCCCTTCTTTATCCACTCGTTTTAATTGTCCGTACTGGTTTCCGCACGCGGAGGATGTTTTTTTGCAAAAATTGTGACTTTCCTATCACCCGTGACGACTGCAATGCCTTCCAATGTATAGTCCATTTTATCAAAAAGTTGAATAATAGTTTTCGGATTGACGGTTGAAAGTTGACTAGAGCAGTCATTCACTCATTTTCCCCTTGCCTTCGTATATAACAGAACACCTATTTCGTCGCTAAATTTTCTAATATTATGACAGTCTCTCTATCCTATTTTGTCTTGGAATGATGGGCGTTTCAGGGTTATCGGACTGGCTATATCATATCATTATTCTATTTGTTAGTGGGCGAGGGTCATGACCTTCTGAGAAGGTTTATGAAGGCTACTCAGTCCAACTCAATCTTCTACCAATCTAGTAAGTTGGCAAGCCCACTTAGTCACAAATTCTCTTCCAAGCTGTTTTACTTCTGTCGCAGGTTGTCAAGGGGGGGGGGAGGTTTGTTGGCTTCCTAGCCTGTCAACTCTGCTTTTCGTTGTCTTAATTTAAAGTTAGTAGTAATGTGTAGATACTGTTTAGTTACTGTTTAGTTACATTATACATAATTTTCGTATAAACTGGATAATTGACTCCTTTCGTAATTCATTATTTTGATGGTGACCTCTTTCTTTAATTTATACGCTAATGGTTACTCCATTACCGTTTTTTAGATATGCAGCTGAGCATTGATTAATTTTTATCTAGAAATTAAATATTGTTCTGCTTTATTTTATTAGTTAAAGTAATATCGTAACTACCTACCGATCTTTGAAAGTTTTCCCCTTTCCTTAATGCTTAAGTTTCACATTTATATATATATTTTTTAATTCCATAGTTTGAACCTTTTACTTTTATATTTATTTATTTATCTATGTATATATATATATTATTTATATATACTTATATATACAAGATATTTTGTGTCATCTTTCACCACATTAGTTGTATTTTAGGTGAATTTTTAGTGACTTAAATTTATATTATATTACTAATACAATATATATACCTATATTGTATAAAAACGTTTAGCAGTAATGTTTAAATGAAATTAAGTGGTATGTATTTGTGTTGATATATGGATGTAGTTTTGACATTTAACAAAATTACTGTTATAAGGTCATTATTCTTTGTAAGCTCTGTTACCTAAAAGATCTTATACTTTCAACTATCTTCCGACTTCTTATGTGTTAGAGTCATTTATTTCCTACACGTTTTATTTGCCGTAAACTCTATTTTAGATATGTTATAACTATTTTCGTGAACTTTGCAATATGTTACATTATGCTTCAGTAAACATTTTGCCGTTTAAACGATTGTATGTAAACACATATTTTAGATTATAGTCATTATAACTTTTAAATGCTTTATTTTTTATATTGTTATTTTTTATTTGTAATCTATATCGACAATATTAATATAATATTCATTTAACTTGTCTATAATATGTAGCTTTTTTATATTATAGAGTTAGTATTCATATTTCAATCTATATGTTTTCTTACTTCACCTATAATTCTTTATTTCCATTTGAATTAATATATTTTCTTCTAAACTCATGTTGAGTTAT
Source organism: Invenusta paracnida (assembly GCA_036023295.1). NCBI lineage: Eukaryota > Metazoa > Platyhelminthes > Proseriata > Coelogynoporidae > Invenusta > Invenusta paracnida. Next base: position 2,713 of record JAYRBW010061055.1, on the reverse strand, counting down.
TTCATTGTACTGCAATACGTATTACACGCAAATAATGGTCCAGGTTTCTCATTTCCCAAATTAGATAATATTAATGAGAATTTTCTTTTGAATAATTTAAAGGATTCTTGCAAACACTAATAATATCATGTCTGGAAGAATCCTTTGAATGACTAAATAAGAAAATAGTTACATAATTTAAATAAATAATTATAAGTAAGGTTGATATGTGTTGTTTTATTCTGTTAATAAATACAAATATATTAATTATTTATCTTTATGACATTTTGAAAAAATACTGAAATATTTTAGTTGGTAATAAATTGTATATCGAAATGAGTGTTTCATAGAATGGATTTAAAATGGGTTAAATGTCTACAAACGCGTATGTCATTAGGGACTATAGGCATTTTCCACTGCATTGTTAAAATGTATATGGATTTGCCTACCTGCCTGTATGAGAACTTGTTCTCTTATAGTCAATATAGTTGTCAATTATTAAACCTGCTTCTAGGAAAAGTATACAATCAGCATAGACTATTTTACAGATATTTTCACTTTTTTAAAGTGATCTACATTTTATACCAAAACGTATGTACTTTTATGGCTACTAGGTTTCGTAATATTTCTACACTCAACCTTCTGGTGTCTTTTTATTCATGTGCTTGGAAATGACACCTTTGTACTCTACTAATTAAATAGAATAATTCGGCTATGTAATGTACCCATTTGTACGCATATTGCTTTATTGCTGCAACTATCAATTATCAATTTCAAAATAATTTATTATATTTCTAGAATCAAGATTGACATAGCAATTCTACTAAACTGTCGTTTCGTGTTATCCACAAATGTTCATAACTATTAAATAATGTATTTTCTCTGTGAAAAAGTAACAATAAAAGCTTTTAAAATAATTATAGTGACGGTTTATATTTTGATCATTTCATTGAATTATAAATATTATATGTGATTATGTTATCACGGGTATACGGTTATTCTAACATGATTTAAATTTTGTTTACAAAAATGTATACCAATATAGATATGTGTTTTACGTATATGTACTGTACTACTGTATAGATATTTATAGTGCTACCACAGCCTTTCGAGTGCGAAATACGAGTGTTTAAAGTCTAAAAGTCTGAATTGAGATGCAGAGTGGATGCACGAATGTATGCGTATTATATTTTTAGTATATTGAAGATAATTGACTTTTTATCCTTCGTACTGATTTCTTATATTTGTTCAGTGCAATTAAATCTTTCAATTTAAATGTTTTTATAACACATACAAGTTTTTTATTTTTATGTTCAAAACAAAAACTATGTCACAAAAATGAAAGCAAAAACGAGCTCATAAAAGAAAAAAAAACTAAAATTATATTGATGATAGGAAGTACAGCCAATAAAGAAATTGATATTAAAATGGCCTCAAAATTCAATTTTTACAATGCTTGCTGTTAAAAATGCATGAAGATATAGATCAATAAGGAACATACATATAATATCAAAACTATAAATTTCATAAAAATATGACAACACAAATTCTAAAAAATTTTGGCAATTTTATATTTTTACAAAAGTAATGAAACGTACATTAATGCAGAAGTAGTTGTTTTAAGTAAGCCAATTTTTATAACATAGTTAAATTAAATTATTTATACCATTGTAACGATTTTTGTAGGATTTTTGTCGTCTTATTTTTATGAATTTTTCAGTTTCGATTTATATGTATCGTATGTTCCTTATTCTATATTTTCATGCATTTTAAACAGTAAGCATTGTAACAATTAAATCTTGGGGCCATTTTTATATCAATTTCTTTAATGGCTGTACTTTATATCATCAATATCATTTTAGCTTTTTCTTTTGAGGAGTTCGTTTCTTGCAGCTCATTTTTGCGACACCTTTGTTTTTGTTTGGATATTATTAGCTAGGAGTATTCCTTTGGTTTTCTGCATATTAAAAGCTTTTAAAATAATCATAGTGTCGGTTAATATTTTTATCATTTCATAGAATTATAAATACTATGTGATTATATGTTATCACGGATATAACGTAAATTTAATATGATTAGTATGGCAAGTATATATAAGAGTAAGTATATTACAAATGGTCATATCCTGAGAATATATAATTCTTTGGGAATCATATTAGTTCAGTTATGAAAAATGTAACTCATTTATATTTTCTTGAATCAATTTCCTTTGGTGCCTACATCATTTTATTCTGACTTTACAGGATATACGGTTTTGGATGACCTTGTCCGACCAATGACAAGTCAGTTGATCCTGACCGATGGTCGAATGGTGCAAATGCTTGCCTACCAACTCAACAGCCTCAACTCTCTCATTAAGCCAAAAGACGCTGGACTGCCCTTCAATCTTGCCTGGTGTACGCCCCAAATCCCTCTTTATGATCAAATCACAGACAAGTAAGCCAAAATATTATGTTGAATAAATTATATATTTTACACGCTACGATATGTTTTATTACTTTATAATATATAGTTTTTCAGTTATTGTTTAAATTGTTTTGACATCCCGTTGAAATGCATTGAAATATATTAAAGTATTAATTGTTAATTTATTTATCTATTACTAAACTCAATTAAAAGTTTATTTTATATAACATTAGTAGTAGGAAGGTAGATCCCGAGAACAAAGACCCCCCCTCACGTCCAATCAGGATCGAGCAAATCTCCAACCAATGAAACGCCGCAAGGGTATATA
>JAYRBW010061054.1:0-30978 GCA_036023295.1 Invenusta paracnida | reverse complement strand
TGCTTCTTTGAAATTTTTTTAAATAATGACAGCCAAATTTCGGAGGGGGGCTGAATCAGCCCCCCCCCCCGGTTCAGATAGGGTTAAACAATACTTAAATGTGCACGCTGAGTCCTTTTTCTGTGAATTAACAGTAAGGTTAAATACTATTGATAGCACCGCGTGAACATTTTAACTCTCCATTCTTTATTCTTCCATGCTCCCCCTCCCCCCCTATCAGTCCGGATCACAGCCCCGGCTTTCGTGATCGAGAACCAGCCCTTCAACATTACCTGCTCCATCAACACGAGCAAGGACTCGACCCACTACATGTCCGTCGACTGGTTCCGCTGGGGGGAGCAGCTCTCCACCTCCTCTCGGAACGGTGTCATGATGATGAAACAGATCTCCGGAGACGTCACTCACTACGTCACCAGTGACGTCATTCTGCTCTTTGAGAAGGCCATCCCAGACTTGGAGGGAGAGTACGAGTGTCGAGCTTACACACCGGTGAACAGGGGGACTGAGGCGCTCCTGGACTCGGCCATCTACACGTTGAAGGGTGAGTGGGCCGGGGTGGCATTCTGGGTTTTGACAAAGGAAAATTAGACAAACTTACGAATATATAACAAATTAATCTTTACGACGTTTTGTAATTTATATATATCTCAGTTATTAAAATCCTTTCTAATATAACTATGCGCAACAGTAAAGATAGTGTATTCTAATTTTTATAACAATGTGTTATTCTGATATTTTAAAAATGTTAACAAATTTACTATGCATTAATGTTTAACAATATCTGTATAATTTATTATACTATAAATTGCTCAAAAATTGTTCCTATACTACGAGTAGTATTTAAACAATCGATCATTTATTATATATGTCAGCATTTGGTTTAATTTGGCTAGTGACAGCAGTCGAGAAATAATTAATTAATTTTTGTTTTGAAAAAAAGACATTTTTACGTACAGTCATAACTACATATAGTAATTAATTAAATAATTGTAGAAATTACAAAATATTATACATTTGTTAATGCTTACATACATATGTAGATACTTAGATATGTCCGATTATTTAGAAAAAAAAAATATCAGTATATTTTAAAATATGACAATATTTGCATTTTTGTTAATTGTTTTATTGGTCATGTAACTGTTAATAGGCGCATCCTTTAGGTACATATTATGTCACATTTAAGTTCCTACGATACAGAAATTAACAAAACTTTACATAAAATGGAAAGTATGACCTTGAAACTATGGATTCGCCAAGAAAATGTAATTATTACCATATTGTTAAATCTTCCATGGAAACGAGTTCATTTAGTATCAAATATTTTCAATTAAGATATTCCAAAGCTTCAAGACCATCAGTTTTTTTTTAAATGTGGTTCTTTCATTCAAATTATACCCATTTGAAATATATACTTTTTATTCTGTGCAAAGCTTTCGTAAACTTCAATGTGTAGGATCCCATAGAGACAAACTGTATTTTAATTCAGATAACATTTAGCTAAAGTTATTATTAATGTAATGATGACAGTATAAATGTTTATTTAATTCTCAACATAAACATTTGTTTTAATGAAATTTGTTGAAAAGTATGTTTTTAAATAATGCATAAAATAGTTAATTCAATATTTTATCAATTAAATTACGGAATAATATTCAATTTGAGTACATATAGAGAATGAATAATTAGTACAAAAGTATAACAATTAAAATGACTAAAGGTATAAGTAAACCATATTTATAAAACCTCCTTCAGTTCAAATCAATTCAAACAGAACACAAAAATTGACATAGAATACAGCTGACTCCTTAACTACATATTTGCAAAATAATTTGTAGATATAATATTGAAATATATGCTCAACCTCCTGTATATAGTCAGTCTGACGTGAAAAAATTTGTCCATAAGTGAGTGTATGTATCATCTATGAATCTCATTTCAAATTCAAATATTTTCTCAACTTATTCACACCACACGTTATTCCCTTGCGAGAAATTCATTTCCTTTTCGCTCGAATGATATTCTGACTCAGCTCGTGCGCATTTGTAAGACTCGACTGAAACCGTAAGCCTCAGACGACAGTTTCGAATCCCACCAGAAAAGTCACACTTCTACCTATAGCACCAGCTGCTGTAGTACCTAGGCATATGCTACCGTAGACTTCAACGCAGACTATATTTCAGAATATCAATTCGCATATTATTTTAAATTAAATTTGCACCCAAATGTCCTCCTGATTCGCAAGTTTCGAAAAATTGGAAATATGCAACTAAATAAAATGAGATGGAGAGGAGAGGGAAGGACAGAGAATGGGGAATATTTTTGGCGCCAGATGTGCTGAAAGCCGTCGCAATCATCGGACGTTGCATTCTGTTTCTGTTCACCATTTTCTCAAGCTTGACTCAACCCCTAGCATCCGTATTAAAATTGGAATAAATCTATTGAAATGCATCAGTAACAGACTGCTTCACCTCATGCCAGTGATGACGAGGAGGAACCATGAGGAATGTAAATGACCAACCAACCAACCAACCCCACTTAGAAGTTTAGCAGGCAACCCAACGGTCGTCTATTAGAACGGTAGTGAAGCGAACTCGATATCCAAATGAAAATGGAGAGCTGTATATCTCCAAGAGGACGGATAATAGACAGCGGAGTGTCAGAGAATTATCTTGGATCTCTCAACTTCCAGTGATGAATTGACTCAACTCATATATAAGTGTTGCGTGAGATGATGTAAGCGATTGCATAACCAATTGATTAACGAACTGTGTAGCTATGTAACCCTTCGCTCAACAGTATTTATTATGCAAGAGTTGGTATGAGATGTAGTCAGCGTCTTCGGAGGTAACTTGAATAAATAGTCTTTTATATTTCGTTCCTCTTCTGTACAATATGTTTGCTAGGTAGCTGTAATTTTGTCAATATCTTCCCCCAAGTGAACGTGTTTGATGTTTGGCTCCTTTTGATAAAGAAGATTTTATCTTGCTTGGCCAGATATATACATAGCATAACTCATCTACACATTGTTTGGATTAAAATATAAATATTTAACCATAAAAATTATGAAAATATTTAAAGTAATATTGTATATGCAATATATTATAAAAGAAAAATTTGTTCATGACTTTTAATTTCTTCTAAAATCTGTGAACATACTAATCTTATATAGTTTATTTGTTTTGCTTTTGCTATAAACAGTTATACAAAATAAAATTAAATAAAATTTAAAAAAAATCATATAAGTTAAAAAAATTTGTGTTATTCGTTTAATTACAGAACTTTGTAAATTGGTTTAATTATTATTAATACAATTTCGATATGTTTCGATGTTTCGATATATATATACTTAGTGTCTATTAGTATATATATACTATGTATATCAAATAATACCAGAAAATAATAATATATTTTTTAAATTATTACTATAATTAGTCTTTAAAAACAATTTCATTGCTTTATAATGTAAAAACTGAAACACTCTAAGCCAATTAAGGTTAATAAATAAGATAATATACTTATAAAATAGAAATATACTTCACATTTTTAATTTCAAGTATGCGGATATGTGATATCTTTAAGGAAATAACTAAATAGCTAAATGCACAGCTCTTTATAAATAAAAATATAGGAAATATATAACACTTCACTTATGTTTAAAGAAACTTATTGAGAAATTCAATTTTAATTCTTAATTATTGACAACAGCACGACTACCACAATTAATTGCAATTATAATACATTTTACTACACTATCTGCGTTAACATTTATAGTCATAATGTTTTGTTATTTCTATGATATAACATTTTATATACTAAATTCTCATTCAACTGGTAAAAAAGCACCTAATACTAAAAGAAAAATTATAAAATATGTCTCTAAACTAAAATACAGTATTTCAAATCATTAAAAGTAAATGTGTATATTAAAAAATTATGAGAACTAACAATTAATATCTTTCATAAATCTTTTATATTCTCTATGAAATTTCATAGAGAATAACATGCTTAATATAGCTAAAATTTATGACAAATATTTACTCCTATATATATACTTTCATTAATCATAGAAAAGAAAAGAAAATTCATCTTGAGATAAAATCTTTGCACAAAAACCAATAATTTTTCATGTGTGCATTACAATGAATTTGTTGTTTAATACAAAAACTAAAATATCTATAAGAAGAAGTATTTCAATTGAAATTAACTACCTACGGAAATTTACACAGATTGATTCATGCTTATAGAATTCGTACGGTTTTTTTGTAATATTTTTCAAGAAATCATAATGCAGTGTGAGAAATGCCTCATCTGTTTGAGTTGTATAGAGATACAATTATTAAAATGCAGTTTGCGTAGAGCTATATACATCCGCTTTGCTTTCAGTCCATCCATTCAAATATCTAATATGTATCGTTGCGTATATTTCCTTTCATAGAAAGTAGTAAATAGGTAAATAGTTTTCTGGATACATTGAAAGAAACAATTCGATCGAAACTACCCATTTATTCATTTAAAAAATCGGTCTCTCTTAGTTACATTTTGCTCCAATTATATAATATATGAATATCATGATGGGAGAGGGGACAAAAACATTTAACTCCATGTAAATTGAATTAAAAATTATTTCTTGTCTCTAAAAATAGATTTTCAATGAAATCATTACCGTCGAAAATTGGAATTACAAAAATGTTCGTAATGTATGATAATCGTTTCTTACGAAGAACAAAGAGAAAATATTTTTAAATTAGTTATTCTTATAATTTGCATTCGCGTAAGAACGTACATATAGTTTTGTGGATAAAATATTAGTACATAAAATGCCATCGAACACTTTTTCTAGATATTATAGAAGGTGATCTAATCGATTTAATTTTGAGTGACATTGCTTGAAAAAATTAATGATGAAAACATAGAGGATGGTGGGCTGAGAAATTGCAATTTATACGGATTACAAACAGAACAGTAACAGTGTCTCATTCTCTGTATTTATATTAGATATAGAGAAGTCTGTGCAAGTTGAAGTTAAAGTTAAAACAGGAGAGCGTGAATATAGCGGAGAGAATTCTTCGAGAGTCCTGGAACAAACACGAAGGGTGTAGGAAAGAGGATCGGACCAGAGACGTGTGTCATGACGAGGTAAAAAGTAAAGAAGGGGAGAGGAGAGGAAACAAGGGTGTGGAAAGTGAAATAGAGCATCCTCCTTAAAGAGTTGATCACTTTTCCAGGTAGACAACCATGAGGTATATTGCCCTTGCTTGCTTAAAGGAAAGAGGGGGAATATTCTTTGCTCCTCGATCCCCCCAAATTATCATCAGTAGTGCACGAAATCAGGAGCGAACTCGGCTTGATTCTGGGGTTCTTTTTCTCTCTTTGGTATGTATCTTGGTTGTTCAATAAAACTGAGTTAGAAGCAAGCTGCTGTGAATTAACCGGATGAATAATAATAATAATAATATACGAGAGAAAAGCGAAAGAGGTGATTGAGTGACGGGGATTGAAGTCCACGCGCGCCATTGATTTGCAAAAGATCGACGGCTCCTGGAAAGAAATCCTTTTGATAGACCAGTCAAGCGTCTTGACACGATTCCAGCACCCTCCTATATCTTTTATACTCTTAGATCTTCCAACCTCGTAGTTGTGAACTAGTGCTACCATAAGCTCGGCAGCCAAGTCAAATCCTCTCTAACTTAATTCTCAGAGAAGATATCCTAAGACGGTCGTTCGACCTGGGCACCGAACGCTGTTCGTGATGAAATCTTAATCTGAATTTGAAACTGTCACTGTCGTCATCAGATTTTCTATACCTTCGTCTTCTGTTATTTTCTCAGGCTCGCAGACACAAATTCGTATAGGTTTAGTAAAGTTGTATGGTCGTTGCGTACAGGTTTCTTGCATTGACGGAATATTATTCGGAGAGATAATACGTGTCTGATTACTTATAGATTAAAGAGAGAGAAAAGATGTAAAAAAGTTTAGAAAAAGTGGAGATGAAAGAGAGTTTCTTTATAGAAGTCTGCTAAATTCGTTTTTTTAACATTAAATTCATATACATATATGCTTTCTAAATTGAATCATGTATATTACGTGCGTGCCGAAACCCTGCGATCTAAAGAAGTACATAAAAACCGCTCAAAGAATTTAAAAATGCACGATTTAAGCAAAAATAGACTTACGGATTTCTTGGAATAAATGTAATCTCTCCGTGCATATAGTAGATAATTAAATAACAACTAATTAAATTAGCAGCTAATTTTCGAAACTTTAAACTATATGTATCTTACGTTCGGCTCCTCAGTTTTAGTTGTGTTTATATTTGAACGTATACCTACTAAAATGGCCCGTATCGGCAAATTTCAGTTCGCCAATCGCGAGAGAATGTCAAGGTTCGCACCCCGAATCAATTGACGCCGACAACTCAACCACGACGACCTCCAGATCAAGTATCTCACAGAAAGTCCTCTGATAAGAACCCACGAAGGAAAGACATAACTCAAAATGATGGTAAATTATATACATTTAATATTTATAAAATATGTTATTGTTTAGGTATACGGACTATTTACGCAAAGAATAATTTTTTATTTATGTCCTTTATGTCTTTATGCGTGACCTATTTCTCTGATATACATTATGTGTAAGTACAAGATATGTATATAGCAATATTTTTTACATGTATAGATTAATTTTAAAGATGAAGTGTTGATATATAATATGTTTTAGTTTTTAGGATTATTGAAAAACAATTCATTGAATGAAACTTTTGTAAATAAAATAGTGTTTTTATGTTATATATACAGTATAATATCTTAATTCTATCAATCTTTGTGCACCATATCCCTCACTATAATTTTTTAATTTTTTAATAAAGTGGAGTTTTGAAATTTTGCATGCAGTTAAAAAATATGTTTTTTAACATATTCTATAAAAATAGCCTAACATTTTTTTAAATAGGTATTTACATTTTTTTGAATTAAAAATAAATATTTTCTATATGAAAACGTATTTTTATTAATTTTTGTGAATTATTATCAAAATACGTTTTTAACCATTAACCATATTCTGTTAATAACATATTTCCTTTTTTACATATTCCTTTTTATTCCATTGTAAAATGCATTTCTTATAAAAATATAGGTAAAATATATAATTTTTATAATTTTTATATAAAATTATATGTCGAAAAAATATTATTATTATTTGCAAAAAAATTATTTTAATTGTATACTATGAATTTTTATATGAATTATATTAGTACCCGAATCAGAGTTCCGCCAATTTTAAGAGAGACCGTTTTCTATAAAAAAGGCATGCTGTACTGATTTTTTTTACAAAGGTGTGCATCTATATAGAATTATCGTCACGTGACGACGCCTTTGGGTGTAAAGCGCTCTAAGTTGTTAAGCTGAACTTTTGGGGGAAGTCAGGGAAGCATACTTAAGTGCCTTAAAGACTCCACCACCAACCCCGGTATGGATGGAGTTTAAACAGATAGACGATTTAACGTATATTATTTCTAGCAGTTTCATTTTTGTAATTTCGTTCTTGGAAAACCATTTTTCAGTAGTATCATTGAATAGTTCTATGTTTATTAAATGAAACTTCTATTACATAATTAGTATTTTAATATATCTATATCTATAATTATTAATATGGTTATTAATATGGAAATACTTAAATAGTATTATTTTAATAATTCTAAGATTAGTTATCGAGACTTGAATAATTTTAACATGTCACAATAATCTATCAAATATAGTTAGCTACATTTGTATCTAAAACTTTTATATCACATGTACTATTTAAGGGATATATTTAAAGCATTATTTTACTATGTCTTTACGGTAAGAAAATAGTAGTCTAGTAAGAAACTGTTTTCGATAATCAAGAAGAGTTGCAACTCTATCTATCAATAATTAATCAATGCATAGATCATTTATCAGTTCTAATTTTGATAATTAGGTTTTTTTAAATAGATGTACCTACAATTAGATTTTGTTAAACATATTTATATTTTTAAATGATTTTATAACAAAATCTAATAATAACTTGACACATTGTATGTGTATCTATATGTGCATATAGCTGTTTTGTGAGCTGTCTTTGCGGCTAAATCTTTTAAGCACTTTCTAATATTCTACTAGACTTATTATATATCATCCCAGTCTGTACAGCTGTACAATGTCATAATAGCTTAAACTTTCTAAATTTTGTTTCCATTTGTTATTTTAATATGAGTTGTTTTTAGTAAGCCTTTTAAGTCTTCAATATAACAGAAATTGTCGAGTAAACTGAGTTTGCTGCCACACTATGATCTGCAGATAATAACATGAAAATATAGGTTTTCCCATTCAAATATAGACCCATAAGAGTTCAAATTGGGCATATCAGCTTAGATGTCGAAAGAGAAGAATTCAAATTTAAAAACATTCATTTTGTCAGATTAAAATGTTGACCACTCCAGGCTATATCAAATGCGACTAGGATGCATAAAATAGAGACGCGTTATTTTAGTACTAATTAATAAAGATAACAAAAATAATAACTTTTTATTGGAGAAAGTATACATACCAATACATTAATGTGTAAAAATTGTTAAACAATATTAAAAAAATATATATAACAAAATAAAATGATGTACCTATATTATTTCAAAAATTAAACTTTAATTTAACTAAAATTTATTTGTGAGAATAACAATAAATATTCGTCTAAAATAGAATTTATGCAGAATATTCAAAAAGCTATATGCATATTAAATTGCATATTACATATATTAAATTTGATATTTATGAATAATAAAAGAAATATTTGCATATTGAAAAATCGGTTTTAAAACAACGGTGTTAAACTCCAAGTTAAGAGAATTCTATCTGGCCGAATAAATTAATTATGAGTAGAAACAGGTACGTAGAAACAAGTGCCATATGCCAACTGATTTGAATGTAAATTTTATCATTAAATTAGTATTTTAATTGATAATTAATTAGTTTTAATCATTTTAATTTTAATTAAGGGTATTTTCTTTATGGAATGACATTAAAAGAATGTGATATTCGTTTTACATATCCGTTACTAGGGGGTTAAATGTTTTCACTTAGTTTTTCACTGTTTTCCATTGAAAATAAACTAGTACGTCTTTATTTGATGTGTTCTCGCCACATTTGATATAGCCTGGTCCACATTTGATTTGACAAAACACATCTTTTAAATTTTAATTCTTGGCTGTAGACATTTGAACTGACATTGTCGAATCTGAACAGTCCGATTTCTATATTTTATTGGGAAAACCTACACATAACCACAGTTACTGAGGCAACAATAGAAGTGACGCAACATTACATTCACCGGCTAATATATATAAATATATTATGCCAAACTTACTTAAATAACTATACAAAATCACATGTTTACCTAAGTCTCTTTGACAGGTTAAATACTGCGTATCTTTATTTCCAAATCTTAAAAATGAATCGTAAATTATTTGCCATGTTAAAAAAAATTATTTGTGGCGTAAATCAAAGGAAAAATTGATAAATGCGGATTATTTGCTACTTAACGATATTCTTCTAAAGAACTTGAAATAATAACCAGTTCTTTCGAAGATATCATTTGAACTTAATAATTATTTAATAATCTCGTCCATCTCATAGTTTAATTCACATAGCTCATGCTAATATAATAAAACAATCACACGGAACGTGACATGAGACACATCCCGTGACTTTTTCTGAAGAAATATTTACGGAAAGTTACAAAATATTCGCAAAGAATACTTTGGGAATTAAGTAAATCCGACATTTTCGCTTTATTTCCTTTGGAACGATAAATAAGTTGGAACAATCTAGATTCTTTAAAAAGGAAAACGTACAACTGAAATGAGACATAAATATTAATTGTGTATTAAAAATAATCTTCTCCATACGAATATAATCGTTCTTTTTAGGTTTCAAGAAAAATGCGCAAAATTCTCTGAAGGGAATATATTCAAAATAAAACAAAATTACATATTAACTTCGTGCTTTAAAACGCCTGTGGAGCTTGACATTAACGTAGATAAAATATAGAAATAACTTGAATATAATAAGAAATAAGAATGTACTGGATAGTTTCTTCATTTAGCAAAAATATGTTTCCCCTAATGCATATTCCTATATTATAAGTCAAATAACTAGTTTGTAAGTTTATCTAATAGAGAAAATATCTATAAACTTCACAAAAGAATGCTTTTACATTATCCTCACTTGATGTTGTTTCGGGAGAAAAGGTAAATTTTCGTGGAAATTCTACTTCCGATATATTTCCGAAGACATTATGCGTTACAGACTCAACATTCAATCATTGTGTTTACAATATTTATAATGCAAAAAAAGGTATATTGCCTGCAAGGATTTATCAAAATAGTTAAGCAATTTTGCGTCAAGCATTTAAATTATAGGCGGTTTCAATAAAATTTCATATTATATACCTACATAGATACAATTATAATATTTTTTATTAATTGGATGTATATAATGTTAGCAATTAGTTAATAATCGCTAATTAATTTTGTAATATGTATTCAATAAATTTAACATTATTCGTATATATATATTCCTGAGAAAATGAGAAAATGCATAATACTTAGTGGCATTCATATTTAATATTATAGTCATTAGCAAAATGTTATAAAATAAAACTTTATCGTGCATATTAGCTGTATTTAAATAAAGAAATGGTATTCATAATTATTGCATATATCAAATGTTCGTGAAGAATGGGTAATTATGTATAAACAATGATTTCTTAAAAAGTTATACATTAAAAAATTACATATAAATTATCGAATGTGGAAAAAGTGTATTATATATACTATATTATTGTACGAAACTTTTGTGTGTATACATAAATCGTATGAAATTTGTTGCAATTCCTAATATATATCATTCTTGCAATATTTCCCGTGTTTTACACATCAAATGATATTCCTGAACCCATTTTTGTACAATCTAATTATTTAATATTCGATATTTTTATAATTATTTATGTAGTTCTATTTATTTTGACAAATTCATTCAATGTTTTATCATTCTTTGTTATTAAACGAAAATGTCATATTTAACTTTCATGTACAATTGTACGAATAACATTTTTTAAGTATTCCATACTAATAAAGGCATTTGTACTGCATTGAATTATTTTTTCTTCTTCATCAATTGCTTAAAATTTTGGATCTTACAAAATTTAAAAAACCCTTTTTCTTGAGACTATTTTTTAAGCGACATTTTCAACATTTTTGATAATGAAACTCACCTTACAGCTAACTCTTTCCCCTCTTCTTCAGGCTCCTACACCAAGAACCGATCTCGTCTCCCCCAACGCCAAGAAGACTCCGACAGTGACGATGATGGCCCTGGTGGAAGATCATCCCAAGTGACAAGCCCTTTCTCCTTCCTCTCCACTTTATTGACAACATTCTTCCTTGCGGGGTGCATTACATGGTCCAGACCCATACCACTCGCACTACCCACTTAATTGAGCACTATCTGTGTTCACATTTACTAGTATACACATCTACACATACATGAATATATCTATAAGTCGATATATAGCTATAATTCAATTTCGTACATATATATACATAATATATAGTTTTTTTTATATTCAAACTGTTGACTGGTCATCATACAATTTTCAAATCATCGCTATATCGTTGCATTTCTCTCATGAAAAGTACTCTTTCCATAAACCTGCTGTGGATTGACAGCTTAACACATTCCATCAGATAGCTGTACCCATTGAACTAGATACATCGTATCTAGTTCAATGGCTGTACCTATATATTACTATATATCCAGGGATTTATTGATAGAAAAGTATTCAAAACATATTATATTAAAAAAGTAATTTCAACAGTTCCATATCATATACATCCGTTTAACTAAGTCATACAAAACAACATTTATAAGTGTTATACCTTATTAAAATTCAAAAATCTGGGTTAAGGATAAAACTCTTTCATGCTAGATATAAGTATATTTTATCCAAATTACATTACTACATAGATTTGAATATGATATATTAAAATATTAATCCTGCTAATTTTTATGATTAATTGAATAAATTATAGTTGTATTCCAATTTGATATTGATTACTACTTTAAAGTTTTTTTAATTAGATTAATTTAATGTTATATAAACTTGTAACAATCGAATTTTTTATCTATTTATTCCCATATTTATCTATCTACATTATAGCATTGGACTCCTATTTTAGCCACTAAACCTATTGCATTATGATATATTAATACAATATATAGATTGAATACATATAAAGACATATAAAGACATACATATAAAGACAATTAAAATTAGGTAATTAAACAGTTAGTTACATCGAAATAAATGTTTAGTAAATAGTAATAAATGCTACATAGTAACTATTTGACTGTGTTATCGTACTAGGAATCCGGGAAACATTCTTTTTCCTCCAGGAAACAATCGACTCTCGAACTCCGATGTAAAGCCAAAAATGTTATCAATAAGTTCTTTGTTATTCAATGTTATTAAAAACTTAGTTGATTATTTTATATTAATAACAGAGATGTATTATTGATTATATGGATTGTAACGGCCAGCTCAAGAGTTGACCGCTAGTACATCCTATAAAATTTTTCACAAATTCCTCGATTACATTTTGTACGTTTTGTATCAAATTCATTGAAATACATAAATCTCAATTTTAACTTTCATCTCTAAACTGATCATGATGGATATTATCTACCTCTATTACCTATACTATAGCTTCTAAATGTTTCAGACAAATACATTATGAATGTTAATTTTTATCTGTAAATATATTTGCATATTTATGACATCATGCGACATAGCTACCTATGTATGTATATTAATTCAACTCGGTTAATATATAATTGAGAGTTTTATAATCTAATGAATTTATAACACAGATTAAGAAATATACGTGAAAGACATCAAATTTTATTTCTTGAAATTTTATTGGTTATTATACAATTTATATTATAAGATTTAGTTGGATCTTACTGTACGTATATATCCTCGAAGGGTTATCGTAAATTTGTTCCATTGGTTTCCTTTTCATTTAATGCTACCGCATCGTCCTATTTTCCAGATAATCATTACTACCCCCCAAGGATGACATTACGGTATACTATATTAGGGCATCAACCTCGAAAATTGATATATAATGTATATTTCATGTACCTATGTTTGCATATTTAATACTATTTTCCAATTCTCCCACGCATCCTCTAGACTCTCAGATATATTTTGTATATATATGTATTTATAAATAAACATTATTAACTACCTACGTATAATATACAGAGACCTAAAATAAATAATTTAACAGCATGATGCAGAGTTCATGATACATTTGTGGTCTTCTGTTGATATTTTTTGTATATATATACAAACAACCATGTAAAAACTATTGTGGTTCCATTTTCAAAAGAAAAAGGTTTGAATCAACTCATAAATTAGTTTTAAATATTAATAGTTTAAATATAGATTAATAAAATGTCAAAAGTGCTTATTAGATGTAGGTATATAAAATATAAGTATTTAAAAGCCATTAGTATTCTTAATAAATAATCATTTTAAAGCATAAACCGATATGTTAATTTACTAATTGGGTTTAACAATAGATATTTAAACATAACACGAAAAATGTCAACATTTTACCTATATATCTTTTAACATAGAGATCTCCATGGTTATATAATTACCAACATCTTCACTGTATTG
This sequence comes from Invenusta paracnida, assembly GCA_036023295.1. Classification (NCBI taxonomy): domain Eukaryota; kingdom Metazoa; phylum Platyhelminthes; order Proseriata; family Coelogynoporidae; genus Invenusta; species Invenusta paracnida. Next base: position 17,214 of record JAYRBW010061054.1, on the reverse strand, counting down.
GTGGTACGACCACAAAGTGTTGCATATACAACTGATTATGCCAGAGAAAACTGTTGTAGGTCACACTTAAGTATATTAAGTACATATTATACGTGAAATACACATTACTTATACATCATACAGTAAAGGAGTACATATTAAACCTATCCATACCACCTGGGGCGGCGGGGGTGTAGGCTTTAAGGCCATTTCTCGTGCATTTGTGATGTTATCTTTAAATGATCAAATTATGCAATTAAAGCTCCACGACTTTTCTTAAAATATAGTTTTGCAACTGTTAGCGCTATCTTTACAGTGAAATACACAAATTCTGATTCGGGTATTGAATAATTTAAAATTTAATTTTGTTTTTTACAGTTTAATTATATTTTAGATATTAAAAAACCAATGGAATATATACTTATTTAAAATATATATATATATTCCCTATTTTATTTGGAAGTTTAAAAAATATAGATGGAAGGACACAAAATGTGTGTATGGATAGGAGTAAATCGGAAGGAGCATAAATTGCAAATGTCTTCATCAAATTATTATTCTTGCAACTGTGACTGTTCTTCACCCAATAGTAATTCCATGTTTGTAAGATATTCTTGTCTCAATTATATGTATAGAGGCTTTCTTTACTACATACGTATATACTATAATTTCAACCCTCCTATAATTACATAATATGCACAATTCATGCCTGTGTAAACATATATAATTCTGATATAAAAACATACCATATTAGCTAAAAGAATGCCTTTGTACATATTGTATATTGTTAATATCAAATATATGAAGCATTTCTTTGTCCAAATAGCTGGCTTGAAAACATATTATTTTTTAATCAGATGTAACAATTAATTGGCCATCTTAATAATTTAAACTATTGCGTAGAAAAGGATATTGAACTATAAATATATAAGTATTATTTATGTAAACTTTGGCGAATTTTAGAATCGGATTTCGTTGATTAATTATGAGTCGATTTTTTTCCACAGGAATGGATTATTATATGTATATATATAACTTATAGATACTATAGAACAGAAATTTGATTAAATCGTATACATTTCCTTCTGCATAAGGAAATAGCTTTGAATCTGATATCAGTACTATTAAAAATGCTAGGAAATAATGCAAGTGTTCTAATTTAAAATAAATGAGAGAAGTTATTATATAACATTATTACAGTTTTGTATCTTATTACCTATAAGTATTTAAATATATATCTATCTATAGATTCAGAATAAACACATAGGTAGATTATTTACTTACACAAATATAAAGCGGTGATATATCATAATTTTAGTGAGCTTTGGAATAATTATTCCTGATAAAGAAAAGATATTATACTGTTTAAATGATAATATCATTGTATCATTGTATCATTACTGATTATATATTATAATTCCTTCTCTCAGGGGTATAAGTCATTAAATATAATATTTGTACCTAGATGATATATACTGTACTGCTTGAAGAATTCGATGTGTTATTTAATGCAGAAAGCTGAATTCTTGAGGTATTTATGTATTTATTTTATCGATCGTCAAACACCCCATTATCTGCAAAAACCATAATACTATAGTTTCAGGGATATTTAAAAATATGGATTTTTCCAGCATTTCAAATACTGTATTCGCTGAATTAATCATTTCATTGGTTTAAAAAATAGATGACAGACTAATTCCTCTTGTACATTATTCAAAAGGCTTTATTGAATCGTTCGATTCTTAAAAATTGTCTTTTGCTTTAAAATAAATAATAGATGACAATAATATTCTTCTCTTATATGATTCAGAACTTTTGAAAAAATTACATTTGGAAAACTTGCCAATGATGACCAATGATAATGATACAGAGAACGAAAATTTCTTTCGAGATCCTTCGTTTAGGTTAATTCGAGGAAAACTAGACGCGGCCACGAAATTCAGGATGGGAACTGAATAGAAAGTCCGCTGCAGTTATGACTGAAACAGAGGAAGAAATTCTATGAAAAAAAGTTTTTGGAGATGACGATACAGAGAGGGTCATTAAGCCAGTGTTCCACTTGAAAAGGGTACATTTCGCTTTATAAAAAGGGGGCATCCTGTGCGAAATATTTAAACCACAATAATATTGACAAACAACTAATAATGGAACAAACTGGACATCAAAGTGTGTCTGGCGTTCGTCAGTGTATAAGCATATAACATCGGATGCTCACATCGAAAATTGCTCGGCAATTTTGGATAGCAAAACTTTAAAAGATTCTATAACCAAAAGTCTGTACTCAACAAAGTTAAGCTTTGTAAAAGAATTTCGTATTAATATTTTCATTGCACCTAGCTGTAAAGTTCACATTGTAAACAAATGATTTTATTAGTGAAAAAATAGAAAATATATACCGAAAACTTGTTAAATACATCTTATATGTATACTAGTATTTAAAATTTGAAAAAACAGAATTATTATACAGTATTTAAACATAGAATTTCGGCGCTTACTGATTCTGTACAATGCATTCAGCTATCCGAAAGCTTTGCAAAATAATATTTTAGAAACTGACAGTGGTGAAACAGTTTATCTAGTAAACAGATTTAGATATAGGTATAGGCAATAAATTATATTTTACAGATAATTTATGTACATGTTAAAATCGTATAAAAATATATATTTCCTCCTAAAATGATATAATAAAAATATTTCATACTACTTTTAGTCTACCCATTTTTATATCACTTGTTAAAATAAAACAATTTTCTATTAAGGAAAATTTAAAGCTCGTTGTACATGAAATCATTATAGGAGTCAAAACGATAGATTTAATTATTCTGAGTATTATGATTAATAGAGGTTTGACTCTTATTGGTTCTGTGTGTAGTTGTATACTACTATTGAACTACCCGAAAGCTATTCCAAAATAATTCTTTTGAATTTCACATCAATTAAATCGTTTTTGTAGTATAACAGTATTAGATATACAGGCATTAAATTATATTTTACAGACAACTTCAGTATGTCAAAATTGTATGAAAATATCTATATATTTGCTCTTAAAATTAATATAACAAAAACATTTATTACTATAACATTTGTGTAACCTATTTACATGAAATAAAAAACGATTTTATATTGCCAAAAATGTACAATTCATAGGAAATCAGTTGAAGTCAAACCTCTATGTATTATAATTACTCGATACTTTGATCTATTTAACTATTCCTTTTAAGCATATTATAAATTATAGACATTAAAAATCAATATGTTTTATTTAAACTTAATTTTAAACCAATTACTAATAATAAATAACTGGTTCTAACATATCGAGAGATAGAATATAATTTTTAAATTTGGAGAATTTAAAATTGCCTAGTTGAGTAGAGTTTTGAAACTTCGGATTCAGTTAAACAAAGATGTTGTAACGTATTCTATTGACAAAATTGTCAAAAATTAATTTTCTAAAAAATTGATTTTATGGAAAAATGTTTTTTTTATTTTGGTGTCCTAAAAAATATTATTATTGTACCTAATGATTTATTCTATAGATGAAATTAATCTGTACCCTGCTGCTCAGAATTTAATCAATTTCGAGAAAAATATGCATTTTTATTAAGAAAAAGTATGTTTTGCTTATTTTTTACAAGTGTATACATCTTTAGAGTGCAACCATATGACTACCTTTTTAGGTGCAATGAATATTGAAAATTGCTCTAAAATGCTGTAAAATTATATTTAAGGAAAAAACACGAATATTCATATTGCTTCACTTAAAAATCACAGCAAAAACGGTTTGGGAAAAAAGAGCCCCCTCCCCAGTATGTAGGGGGTTAATTGGGTAAAACAGAATAAAATACAAAATTACCTCACCAAGTTTGTTTATAACATTAAAAAAGAAATATAAATATATAAATACATAGAAAAATTACAAATTATTTCATTTTCTTATTTCGAATTATTTTTCCCTGCTCAGAAGAAATTTGATTGGCTTTTTCGTCTTTTATTATAAACCACCAGTGAGGATTTTATATTGTTTTATTCTTTGTGTCATTAAACGGCGGAGGTGGAACTTAAATTTCTCTTGTGTTTTATAACATTGGCTTCAACTTTCATCATGAAAAGGCTGCCAACTGTTTGGTGAGTGAGCCTATGTATTGTCTGTGTGATTGAACCAAGATGATTGGTCCTCGTAGTGTGCCACGTATTGGTGCCAAGAGTGACAGCACGTCTTATGGAATCCATTTGACTCTTGATGTGTAATATACAATATTTTAGTGCTGCTATTTTATTTCCAAATGTTTATTATGGGTAAAAAATATTTTTGTTCATTCAAGTATAAAAAAACATATAAATATAATAATTTTCAGAAGAATTAGCAAAAAGTACTCGTACCTATAAGGTGTCTGGCAGTTTCAAAACATCAATAAGCATAATCGAATCAGTATAATCGTGTATGTCGTGTGATCGTTGTTTACATTACGTAAGTATGTTTTGGCATTCAATATGACCTATATGATTTCACTATTATACTTCAAAAGTTATATTATAGTCATGGTATTTTTAGATTGTATAGAAAGATATATATATTTATATGTACATAACATAGACTTAGTAGGTACCTTGTATTAATAGTCTTAAACCTTCAACTCAGCTCAGTCTACTGTGTACATATATATTAAAATAAATCTGATATTTTTAGATGCAGTAAAGAGATCCTAATTTTTTTTAATTTTGAAGGCATTAGTTTTTAGCTCATAAATAATCGTAAATCTTCCAAATCTATGTCGCGACGTTTTGAAACCCGGATAATTAATTGAAAAAAATAATTTACGATTATACCTTTATGTTTAATGAGAGTGTAAATATGACGATTTTGATTTCTTAAAGTAGAATCAATACAGACCAAGTTTTGTGTGGGGGGCGTCAGAATATTTTTTCCCTTTCACTCGTGACTCTTATTGGGATATACACTGATCTGTACCTATAGTAGCAGGATCAATTGTATTCAGGTTAGGCGGGGCGGGAAGAAAAGCGGACGGGAGAGAGGCGGACAGTTCATTCTCGAAACCTACCGTAAAGTAGCCAAGTACCTCACCTTTTCTTTAAACACTTTGACAGCACGTATTATACAGGGAACGAAGTCAGATTTGGCTCTGATATCAAAGTTCAATTAATTATCAAAGTTGAACGGACGTGTGAGCTTTCAACTTCAACACAGACTCCCCTTCGTATCAGTCCCATAGACCGGTTGGGAAGTGGAGGAAACTTGCTAGCCCCCACCTAACAGGTCCAAGAAGAGAGGAGGGGAGACTTCGCTCGATCATACAATTACGATGGAAATCAAGATTTCTCCAGTCACCATTGTTCTCCTACAGTCTTATCCCAGGTAAACAGAGCCCTATAATCGCTGGATCTAATAGAAATATAATTTAGTATTCAACTTGTATTGCTAAAGGAGGTACTCAGGTAAAATAGTATGAAATCGGTACAACTGTTATGTACATTTGTCTCAATAGAGTTTTCAGATTTCAGGAGAAAAAGTTATTGAATTACAAAACTTTTTCTTCGATGAATTATTGTGCGTTAAACTCTATTGCTGTAGATAAAGTTTAACTTCTTTCAAAAAGGTTACTTGCTAAAGCTGTTATTATTATTTTTTACAAAATTATGTAGTGACTGCAGTAAACTTTTAAAAGTTCTGTTAATTCTATTCGTTAGAAAAGCGGAACTTTTTAATCGGCCGCCATTCACATTTTTTGCAAGAAGTCATTCAAATAATGTTGAATGGTGTTGTTCGTCGTATCATATAGCTAGTGTGGATGTTTCTAGAAAGTTCAAAGATGGAATTAAAATAAATTCTCATTTTAGTTTAATTAGGTATATTTTAAAAATTAGCTAATAGTTCAATAATTTTTCTTTTTTGCATGAAACCCTTTGCGTGGTTTTTTACTCCTATACCCATATTATATTCATCTAAGAAGTTTGAAAATTTTACTTATAACTTAGTACATGACTGAATAAATAAGTAACAAAATATAGATTATATACTATTTTTATCTCGTGACTATCATTGGTTTTTTTTCAGAAAAAGTCGAAAATATACTTTATTATTTGAAAATTTTCAAGTGTTGAAATTAATAGTTGTCATAAAAATTTGGTTTACGTATAATTTATATTTTTATGCAAAATATATAAATGCATTTCTTTCTTTTTAACCCCTTGATATTTTGGGAGCCATTGAACCCCAGCGTCAATAATAAACGCTTACTATTTCTTCCATTCTATTGCAAAGATGTCATCTTCCAGGAGAATTAGTTTTACATAAAGTTATTGACAAAAAGTATGATTCCCAAAACTGAAAAGCGTGTTTATGTGATGGAATAAATCAGGATTATTGACCGACACAAATCTGTGATTTGACAGCATGACAAGTAGAATTGCAATACTTTAAAGGGACAAGTTTACTGGGGTACGTCTATTGCTTTGACTTGACAAGTAACTCACCTTATTGGCCCAATCGTCAATATATTGATGAACAACTGTACCCTTATTGTGGAAGGCGTCGATTCATTCAATACATTCCCTCGAAGCCAGCCAAATATGGTCTCAAGTTTTGGTCGCTCAATGATTCACGGTCTGCTTATTGTTGGGATTTGCGAATGTACACTAGGAAAGATGAAGACAGACAAGGGTGTCAATCGGGTGAGTATGTTGTGCTAACTCTCATGGAAAAGCTGTGTGGTTCTGGCCTTGACGTGACTGTGGACAATTTATTCGGTTCTCTTGGGTTGGCACGTCAACTGATGACAATGAAGTTTACACTGCTGGGCACAATGAGGGAAAATCGTCGTGATGGGGCCTAAGGAACTACGACACAACCGAGGCAAGGAGATCTTCTCATCCAACGTTGTTTACACTAGTGACGGAGTACAACTTGTGGCCCAATAAACACAAATGGTTTTAATTGTAAGCAGTCAACATTTTGCTACGAATGTGGCCAACACCGAAAACCAGAAGCCATTGGTCATCAGCACAGAGCTATAAATAGATACATTATATAGATATATATAGATATATTATATTTCTATGGTCATCAGTGACTACAACAATACAAAAGGTGGCCCGGATAAGATAAACCAGATGGTTAGCTGCTACACTTCGAAGTACAAGTCAAGGAGTTGGCATGTACCTGTGTTCTGCAACGTTTTGGATATTGCTTGTCTCAATGCCTATGTGCTACACAGGTAGTTCATCCGGAGCACAATGCCGGCAAATCAAATCGGAGAAGGCTCTTTCTGATGGATTTGGGGTTTGCACTGAATGAACCGGTTATGAGAATACGGAAACAAATTGCAGCACCACGTGGTGTTGACGCTGGAGATGGACCTTCCGAGGGTCGTTGTCACTTGTACAGCAGATCTGTGGATCGCAAGACACGCACCAAGGGCATAACCTGCACAAATTTTCTCTGTGCCCACCATATGCAACAAGTGTGCATGTCTTGCATGAAAGTAAATACTGCCTGAGAATGAGAGACACCTGCATTCATGTTTGCACTTATAATATATATATACTAGGATTTATATTTTTTTGACTGAGTACTTCATTTGTAATTATATTTTGGACTAAAATAAGCTTATTTTTCCATTGTCTTGGGACCCCAGAAAATCACAAACAACATGTAAAATGTTCCACTATATTAAATAATATTCTCACTTACTGCGTATAGCATATAAAATTTATAAAACGTAAATACCGTAACTATTATATATTTGCGTAAACTAGTAAAATTTATATGCATAGTAAGAGTATAATATGCATAGATATAAAGAGAGATTGCAAAAAATACGTTTTAAAATATGTATATTAATTTATAGACAAATACTAATGCACACCGAAATAACAACAAATAATTATGCTTTACATTTCAAGATTGCAATGATTAACTAATAGCGCCAAACATGTAATTATATATAAATAATTTTGTTAAAGGATTTGAGTATTTAGTTATTTATTAGTGGATTAGCTTTTTATTTCAAATAAGAAAAAAGAGAATAAATTCAAAAAAAGATAGTAAATTCAAATATTCAAAATTAAAGGACAGTTGAATCCTAATTGAAACTAAATAGCCTAAACGAATATTTACTTAGGAATCTTAATTGTTCGTTTCAAATTACACATACATAGGTATGTATGTTAGGTAAATATAGTGTGACTATAGGAGATTCAATCCTATTCTGGCAAACTTATGAACTATAAATCTTTCAGTGACATTTTTGGGGCCTTCTCTGCAGAGAATAATGCACAGAGTTAAGCTATATAAATATATATAAAATTATTATAAAAATGAAACGTGTAGACTTTCACAAATAGATCAAAGAGTTAAATAAATCTTTTGAATCATTCCTTTCAATGCGAAAATCCCACGGCCAAAAAATTATAGTATTTCGAGAAACTATTTATGAGATCAAATTTATATTTTTCCTCTTTTTGCATAATAATTATTCTTATGCCACCCAAAAAAATTGGCGAAGAATGAATGTTTTGTTCAATCCAACTGGGACTTCACAGTAAAAAGAATTAATTATCATAAAGGAAAAGCAGCTCTTATCTACTTGTTTGTTATACTTTAAAAAGAGCGCGAATTCTAAGAATACTGAATTGCAATTTATTGTATTTCAGTTATTTGCTAATTTGACTTTATGTAAAAGTGAACACAATAAAGAGAGAAAGCTTGCTTTTACTTTTCCAGAAAAAATGTTGAGGTCAAGTTCAAATTATAAGAATGTTTTTTCTGTATTTTAACCTTTTTCTTGTACACAATTGAAGCCCTAACGGAATAAAATGTTACTTTTTATAAATAGAGGTGACTGACATAAATTTTTTTTAATTATTATAATCTTATACTGCTTGACGGAAACTTTATTCTTTGTTTCGAAAATGTGAAATTTAGTAGAGGTTAAACATGTTCCCAAAAAAGTAATTTCAACACGCATACACTACGAATGAGTAGTACAATATTCAACTTATAAAAAGATGAAAGACGTGTTTATTTATAGAAGTTCAAATATTTCAAGTCAAAGTTGTTAGTTTGAAAAAAATAATTGACCGATATTTTGACGGGTAGTTACACAATTTAAATATTGAAGAATATTAAACTAAAGAATGAATGGCCATATCAATGGTTTGATTTGCAATGGCATTGTCTAAGTAGTGAATGCCTATTTCAAACTGAATAGATGCATTAGTTTTTGTAACTTATTTATGTAATTATACATATTCAGTTGCGTGTCTGTTTCCTCGACATAATATTATATTAGATCAGTCTGATCAATTTCATATGCAGAAAGTGTTACGTAACCTTTATTGTGTTTTCGGCGAATGTGGATTGTCATCTGCAGATCATGTTGTATGAACATAGTCATTTCAGTTTATCCAATGCGGTCATTGTGATGTTAAAGATTTAAGGGCTTTTTACAGAAACTATTTTTATTGAAACTAGAATTGAAAAATCTATTGTTTCAGGTCACCCATTTATTATATGCATTGAGCTAATTCATGAAAATATATTGAAATGTTTTGTTCATTACAATGTAATAACTTTATTAAACACTTCTTTAAAAGTACTCTATTGACATCTACTTTAAAAGGAATATTTACAATAAATAATATATTTTTGCCTAAGCCAATGACTACTCTTAATGTATTTGACGCAAATATTTGCCTAAGCAAATTACTATTCATTATGTATATACCATATATATAGTATATTTATAAGTATATGTACCATATATGTTATGTATATATATTATGTATATATATTATTAGGTACATTATACTTAATGCGAATATTTTAATTTCTGAAATATCCCAGCAAATAACAGTAACTTTTAAGAAGGAATGTAAGACTTACAGGCTAATAAATAAACGAGAAAATACATAATAACTATATACATATATACGATTAGAGTCATATTTTTCATTATCTTATTTGACACAAATTTTCAAAAATAATAAATTCTTACATTAAATTTATTAATCCCGAATTTATATAGCATGTAATGAACCTTTTTAGATGTTAAAGCTTTACAGTGTTTTTAAGGCTCCTGACAAAGACAATTTGGTGGTGAAGGATTCCATAAGATTTCCAAGGTGGTATATTATAGACATGCCAGAGCAAATGAATTCTAATAAAACAATAGACTAATCTAAAATATTCTTAAATAAAATATATCTTATTTGACAATTTTCAAATGATGTATAACTTAAAGGTTGAATGTTATGCAATACATATTTTTTGAATTTATAACAAAAATAATTCGTCTTATTACCAACAAGTTCTCACAAAGAATACCCGAATTTTTACATGACTTATAATGACTTCAAATTATAGATATAATATATGTATGTATGCTCTGAAGTAGACATACGTCAATGTTGTTAATCAGGTATCCGTCTAATTTTGCAGTAAACTTTTAATTTAAATATATTTTAATTTTGCCTTTAAATACAACATTTTTTATGTACATATAGGGAATTTGGTATTTTTGTTTATGTATCATTTATTTATCATTTATGTTATAAGCGTACCCATAGCGAACAAATCAAGTTAATCTTATTATATATTATTCAAAGCATTAAAATAGACTGCATACTTGTTACACTATAATCATAACGATTACTTTTGTAATTCGTATTCAAATATTTCATAGAATTCATACTGTATAGAATATGCAAGAACTGTTGTATTTAAAATATTAATACCTACATATAACCAAAAGACATGTACACATAAATATAGCAAAATTATTTAATTATAACTCTATCCAATTAAATTAGGTTAGCTTTTCTAAGTTTATTCTCCTCTCTCCTTTAGATTCGACTTCATTTTTTTCCACTGAAGAGAAAGAAAACGCGAAGCATGATATTAAATATAATAAACACGCCAGGTTCAATAAAAAAGTCATTGGTTGGAGCTATATTTGGGATTCTCAAACACTCAAGTCACCTGAAAATTGAGATCCGGTCTTTCTTCGGTAAACAGAGATGTTTGTCTCCGATAATAATCCAAGTATCATGCAACCTGTTGAGAAATATCGTCAATATCAGAAGGAATTTGGCATATTATGGAAGGGGCATGGCGAATAATAATCTTAAGATGGCTACACTTCTACCCCTTAGAACTGTGGCTATAAAATTTCTCACATTAAGTTCGAAAATGTCTTATGTCTCAATATAACACAAGATAATATGTATAGTATATGTGTACCTACCTATCTAAATATACCATCCATCACATTTGAAATAGGATGTATTCTAGACATGCCGCAGTATTTAAATTATATATTATAATTAACCTATATTATAGTATTTATTGAATAATATATATGAAAAATGTTATGCAACACTAATCAACTATTTGTTCTTGTCTATTTAAAAAATAATAGTAGGTATATGACTTATCATTCACAATAAAAATTTACCTAAGACATTATGAATATCTATAAAATCACCCGGTTAGTGTATACATATACTCGCATATATATAAGTCGACACGCCGACCACCCTACTTTTACTTTCTAAATATTACCAAATTCGTATAATAAGCCGACCCCCCCCTTAGATAGGCACATAATAATAAAATTATCCGGAAAATGTTATTTAAATAAGTAGGTATATATTTTTATAGCTATATTTAATTAAACAACTTTGGCAGATATAACTAAATAAAACACCATAAAAGTTGACGACAATTTGTTCTTAACAAATTTTATATCAATTATCTGTATATTGTTTAGAAATTGACAGATAGAATTAAAAAAATATATGCTCGCGTATATACGCCGACTCCCTCTTTTTCATCCAAAGATTCTCGGTTCATACGCGAGTATATATACGCTACACATATGTTACAGGGCCGTAGGAATGTCTATAATTTTGGAGGGGCTCATTCCCAAAAGGCGCCAAATATAGGTTCCCAGAATGTGCTTTATTAGTATTATTGAGAAGTGGAAAAAAATTGGGGGGCTTAAGCCCCCCCCCTAACCCGACGGCCCTGTGTTATCATGATTACGCAATAGATTAAAAACTATGAATAGGAATTATAGCTGTTAAATAAACTGAACTATATTTTACAAGAAAAAATGTGAATTACACAACTGCTACTTATGCTAGTAGTACTTAGTTTAAACCTCCTTAATAGGTACTGACATTAGTAAAATAAATGCATTATAAGGCATTAGACCTTATATTTACCTTTTATTAAATATAAATTTAAAAAATTTTCTGAATTTTTTTTTTATGTTTAATTTGTTAACAATTTACCAAATAACAACAAAATTAATGAGATATCCACTATTCATACATTTAGTATGACATAAATTTATTAAAGTTAGTATGGACTAACTGCATAATATACTAAGTAGAAACTGTGTTATAGCTAAATACATTTCTTTTCGTTTATTAAAATAATAATAGCAATAATTACCCACTATTATGTAAAGTTAATAAATAAAAAATACCCAGATTTATCAATATAGAAATAAAACTACAAGTAAAAAATACCCCCAAAATAATAAAAACAATAGTATGGTGTAGAAAAAAATAGTTATTTTATAATACACAAAAAGTTGGTTGTCAGAGGCACTAACCAAGAAAATATAGACAAAAACAGCAAAAAATAATTACAATCGATCTATATATAATTCATACATAAATTGTACATAATATGATATAGTAAATCTTGAGAACTAGTGAGAATAAATGCAAAAAAGGGGGGTAGGCAGTCTTAATCACCAATCATCCTCTACATTGATTGCATCTTCGAGGAACTTTTTGTAAAGAGTCATGAACTTGGCTAGAAAGGCCTCTAGATGGAAGATAGCCTTCTGTCCCAGTTGAAGCCTGTGTTCGTACTCGGCGGCCATTTGGACCACTTCCATCTTCATCGAGCCGTCACAAGAGGCGATCAATTCGTCGACCAGACCCTGCAGTGGTGATAGAATACATTAAATGGTAGACGAGTGTCATAAGCACAGATGATAAAGGTAAGTACATTTAGCCAAAAATACACCAATTCTATTACATTTTTTATTCATCGCTATGTGAAGTTAAAATTGTAATTATGAAGTTATTCAATAAAAAAGTGATTTTCCGTAATCTAAGCAAGGCTTACCTTCATAATCATTTCAGGAGGAATACAATGCACCAGAAGTTCATAAAGGCGAGCTCGTATTTCCAGCAGTCTGAAAGATAGTGATGTGGAAAAAATGCATTTCCTAAAAACAAAGGATTAACAATAATGCCACGTTTAAGTTAATTTGCATAAAATAATGATATAAATTTGGAACATGTCAGAGTTAAATCTGTTTGATCGAAAGAGTTGGAAACTAAATTTTAAACAATTCTGTGTATAACAGGATGAAAAGACGAAACTTTATTGATTGGCATAAAGCAAAAGCACATAGGCGAAGACAGAACGAACCGAAGAAAGTGACCTTTTTGTAGTGACAAAAGACAAACCCGCATAACATCAAGAAATGCAGTTGGTGTATAACTCCCTAGAAATAAAACGTAAGCGAAAGTCAATCCAATAATGCCAGACTCACCTCTTTGGAGACTGCTCCGCCACAACCATGGCCGCAGTCTCACGCAGATAGACCTGCCAGTCGGGCAGTTCAATGTTCTGTTCAGCCCTGAGCGGCAGTTGAGGTTGCTGCACCCGACAGGTCTCCGCCATGAGGAGGGCACGACGCAGATTCCTTTCACTCGCCTCGACTAATCGTTCAGCCAGGGCGTCGGGAAGGTCGCCCAATCCCTCTTTCTTGAAGACCATGCGCAGGACGGAAATGATGTCCCGTGGAGACGGCGCGGCCACTCGGACTGGGAGACAACGGCTTCGGATGGCCGGGATCACCTGTATGATTAATTAGTGTGTGGAAGTGGCAAAGCAATCATTTGAAATAATCAATCAAAGAAATTGCGTAACCTCAATTAATAATAATCCTCATGCTCTAATATTCTCTGCAATACGAGGGTCATTTTCAGCATAAGTCATCTAATTGGTTGTGGCAGTATTATTCTAATAATCTCCATAAATTAAAAATATGCAGTTAGTAGATTTATTTAAAAAAATTTCCATTGTTTACGACTTTTTCTGTTAATTAGTTATCTCTCGGAATTTTAAGATCGACATCTAATAGTGTCAACTTGTCGTTATACTCAATTTAAAGTGGTATCAAGTTAATAGATAAATAATGGCATTTTCTAAATTTATAATTATTTTCTGGATAACAGTTACCAATAAACATTTTAAGCCAGTATTAACCAATATACCTAGTACCTATACATTAATTATCTAAGGGCAACAGGAAATATTCAGGAATATTCCAAAATGGACAATTTTAGAACAGATAATTCAGACATTAATTTTATTTTGGTAATGCTAATAAATACATTTCCTTTTTCTCTAATGTGATAGCCAATATGCGTTTATATAAAATCAAACTATTTATGACAATCAAAACTGTTATTTATGCATTCTACTCATAACTAGTAGTATGATATAACAATACAAGCCATCGTATTGTTCCCATATACATGAACATTTTATGTTTATTGGTGTTTGATAGGTGGAAAATTGTATTGATTGTTCGTCTGAATGTTCGTCCGAATGATCTGGAGATATTTGCTCAGAGAATTGATTGATTTGTTGGTATTGAGCTATGCCATGGTGAAGTGAATTCATTATTTTGTTTGTGAAATGGGGAAATTATTTCTTGATAATGAGAATGAAGAAAGAAAGTGGAGTGAATTTTTTGGTCTTATTAATTCTGCCGCGATGTTTTGTGATTTGCTTGATATGTTTTTGAATATGATTTGACATTCGAAATCTCCTAGGATTACGGTATAACTAGTGAGTGTCAGGTTGATTGTTTTGGTACATATGAAATTGTCATATAAATACTAACCAAATATTGTGGTAAATTCGTTTAAAAAATTCAAACCTGATATCTAATGATTTACTGATCTAATAAATTATAATTGTTAGTAATTATAAAAATAATAAACGTTTTCTAATCGTTCTTTTCAATGCCTGAGAAATTGAGATTAATTAATTAATTATTAATTGAATTGTTGTCTTGATAACATCTTTTCATAACAGTATCTATTTCACCGTTCAAAGGAAACATTAGGTATAAAAGACAATTATCATTGCTGTTCATATATTTTAAATAATAATATGTAGTTGCTACCATCAGTAAAATTATTCTAAGCATGCACAAGTTTTCATTTACATACGTCAAAGGTATTAAAATAAACACTACACTTCATCGACAAGTTAAAAAAATATTATTTTATTATAGAAACATACTGGTTAACTCTTGAATTTTTTCAGATTAGAATGTTACAAAACGTGTGCATTATACGGAAAATCCAAATAATCAGATATTATTTAGTTCTATCTTAATTGTCTATTTGGTAAAGTTTAAACATTTACCATAGAATACTGTACTAACAATATCAGTGCACGAAATTCCAAAGAAATGTATGTATACATTAACAGGGTTCCCACGCTTTCACCCATTTGAAATTCAAGGGGTATTCAAGGGATATTCAAGGGGCTTTATAGATAATGATTAATTATTTAATTCTACACTCCCAGAAAAATAATTCATTCCATGTGATGTGAGCACTGAGTTAATACAATTACAGAAAGATATAGAAAATATAGATTCTGCTTATGAAAATTGGACGAACCATCAATCAAATAACTCTATGATCCCAATACCCACCTTGCTAGTAGATGTGGCGCAGAGTATCAGCCGACATGAGGCCATGTACTTCTCCATGGTCCGTCTCAATGCGTGCTGGGCGTCCTTTGTCAACCTATCCACCTCCAAAAGAAGAACCACTTTGAAGTCGCGCTGTTGCCCAGAGTCCAGCTGCTGCGTGGAGGCCACTGTCTTGATCAGCTCCTGAATCACTACTCGATCGTGAATACCAACGTCGCTGGACACGTGAAAGGGAAAATAAGTCCATAACAACACATTCATCCAAAATGATGGATCACTTGTAAAATGCTATATTTCAATTGTTTCAAGAATAAAATTAAATAGTAGAATGAGTAAAAATATCGAAACTTAAATCCAGAAAGAATAATTATAAAAAATCAACATGCAAAATTTCGTAAATTACAATAGTAAAGAATTTAGAAATAAAAAAATCAATAAAATGACAGACAACCACAGGTGTCATATCCACTATTGTAGAGATGTGTAGTTATAACTAATATTATAACGAATGGAACAACGGGGTAGTTTGCTGTGGAAAGTTGCTCAAACAAACAGCCAGCCTATTTCAATAACAATATTACTTATAATGATATTATATTGAAAAGACTACTATTCAACTGGCACAACAGTGAAACAAGCAAGTTTAAAATGCTATAAGTTTATATTCTTAATTTTTTATTGAACCTTACAAAGCTTGTTAATGGAAGTACATCTGTATTTTGCAACTATTCTCATCACTCACCTAGGATTGACCTCAATATGATAGTTGGAAGAGACAGTTGTGATCTCCAGTTTCTTTTTAGAAGGAGTAAGGAACTGTTGATGTTCGATCCTCAATCGCTCCACTCCACAGCCATAGAGCTCCCTCAAGAGACACATGATCCGGGTCTTCTTACCAGCACCAGAAGGTCCATAGACCAGGAGATGGGGGAAGTCGCCATTGTGAACCTAAAAAGGAACATTAAGAGATATGCAAATGGCCAGTCTTCATATTAGTCCCAGAATTTGTAGCAGAAACAAGAATTTTTTAATACAACTATGGAAAAGTTATTTGCTATCAAATGTCATGGTTGTGCAGTGTATGGTTATGCAGGTTGTGATTATAAAATAAAATATGTTAAAAATGACAACCAAAAACAATATTTGTATCTGGAATGGTATGATCAAATATTAATTTTGTTTGCATATTGGTATTTTTAAGATGTTTTAGTTAGTATGATGTGGAACTTATATTGTTTTTTATATTTTTGACTCATATTCTAATTTAAGTATTATTTATAATTAAGTAACTATTAATATTTAATAATGTTTAACTTAACCTAATTTTTTTTAAATATGTTATATATTATTTTTAAATTTATATACTTACAAGTTTTTTATTATTAAAAATGAAAGAAAAACTTTATTTTGTGAAATAAAAATTATTTCTATTTAATAAATAATATATTCAAAA
>JAYRBW010061053.1:0-10515 GCA_036023295.1 Invenusta paracnida | reverse complement strand
TATATCTTTTCATATTTTATCATTGTATGATTAGGCCAGTCGGCGAAATATTACAATAACTTCTATACCGCAGCAAGCGCTTTTTAATTATTTTTTAATTACTTTTTATTACTTCATTTAAATGCTGCCAAGGGAAGCCCAACTTCTAAGTAATATTTATCTTGATAGGCTATTATACCATAGAAATAGACAATTTTTGTCATTCCGAGAGAAGGAAAATACATACAAAATACATACAAAATGTATACAAACGCCATTTAAAAATATTTAAAAATGTTACAAAACTTGTCCATGTCTATTTGTTGTGAATACCTAATCCTTTTAACGATGATATGTACAATCTTGAAAAGGACTTTTGTGGCTAGATTTATCTTGCATTAAGTATATATTGCATATTGTTGTATATATCATACACAAAGAACCACCAAAATTCAAGTAGATTTTTAGATATTTACATGCTTCATTTTTCAGTTCTACCAAGGAACATTTTCAATATAGTTATTTTCCAGCATTCATATCATGTTTCAATATATAAACAATAACATATATATTAGCTCACAATATTAAATTACAAATACCTATATGTACATGTCATCATTGTAAGAAATTCTTGCATTTCAGAAACTAAAGTTCACAAATAGATAGATATGTTTTGAACAAATAATCGATATTTCTATTACTAACCCAGTGCAAATTGAATATAAAAGTTTTGCTATCCTTTTGTATTTTATTAACAATAGAATTCCGGTATTTATTTAGCATTATAGAGTGCATTCCTGACAAATGTAGCTTTCCATTACGTGTCATACTATATTATATGACACATAGTTTTGATCCTAACTTTATAGGTATGTTATATGTGAATATATTCATTGAATCTTTAAACATATGCATTATAAATATACTGTTTTGAATGTATAATATCATCTTTATTTAAAAAAATCTCGTTGCTGTAATATTTTCTGAACAGTATGTCCATGTAATAATGTATTTATTATAATGAATATACCTTTAAGCTAAATTTGTAATAAGGCATTAATTAGAAATTTACATATTGCAAATAATTTATAATTTTACAAACTTAATACTATCTGTTAAATTTAATAAATTAATACTATTGACTAAACATTTCAACTTTTTGACATAAACTCAATTTCAAATATTTCTATGTTAAATATAAGAACGTACGTTATAAGGTTAATAATCAATTACAGTAGAAACGTATATTCTTAGTTCTTTATTGTTGTAGTAACCAAGTTAACTTATTGCTTGTTAGAATCAAAAGGCATATTATGCTTATGTCTGTTACTATTTCAAATTAAATAAGGTATTATTCCTTTCTGGGACACCCTATTTGATATCATCAACAATATTCTAATTTGAATGGTCGTTTCTGTTTATTTATCTCAGGAATCTACCACAAACACAATACTTCTCTCTGAAGATAAACGCTCGGAGATCTGTGAACTTCTCAAGTATTTCTACACGCCCGCGGGTCGTGATATGGATAGTACGTTGTGCCCACATGGGTTTAAGTTAATATTTTTATTAGAAAATATATACTTGATTATCGCACATGTTCTCCTTATATTTTATAATTATAAAATGTAATATTTTTTGTTCAAAACTAAATTGACTTAGTGTTTTACCTAATCAATAGGCCGACAGTTCATAAGAGGTCAAATAGTTTCCAAAATGAATGAAAGAGTAAAACAATCCTGGTTTCACCTCCACTTGTGCCTCATGACTATACATATAAATCGATCAAGACAGGCAATACCTACGATGTATCTTTTCTTAAGTTTAATTTAAACTGAATATAATTGTTGAGCCATTCTGTCGATTGTACCAAATTTAAAAAAATGAATTATGATTTAATAAAAGATTTTAAAAACCATGGCCAAAACTTGACACATTTTAAAAGTTACTGGTCTTGAATAGTACTACATTAGATTAAAAGGGTCAAATTAATACGGTTGAAAGTGTTAGCTTTTTAAACTAGATTGTGTACATAACTAATAAAATGTAACTTATAATAAAGTTATACAGTTATATATAAAAGTTGGTCAAAATTATTCTGGCTATCTTTTAAGTGTTATCTTTTCGTTATTCATACTTGAAAACGTGACTGTTAATAAGCAGGTAAGATATGGCCTATTATAACTCTATGTATGTTTTCAGTTAGCAACAGGAGTATCTAACTATGGATAGGGATAAAACCATAGAAATGAGAGTTAGATATAAAAGACACGGCAATGATGACTCATCGAAATTCATAAAAATCCCATTTATATACAAAAATGGAACGAAATGTATAATGATTGCGCTACAGATTTCCTAGCTATGTAGTAATAATTTTACTAAAATTTTATATAATTTAAAAATTAAAGAATTACATGTTTCAAATATGTAAACGGAAAACATGTAGCTACTATTCAATTTAAACTGATATATTGCAGTTGTTTCCTTATAGAGTCGTGTTATTTTCCGCAGTTTTATTATTGAATCTTTAGTATTACTCCGTCAATGAAGTTGCACTTAATTTTGGTTTGCTATTTCGTTTCTATTCACTCCTATTTTTATGGATAAAACTGACTACCAGATCGATAATTAAAGCAGTGCTATCTCCACTTCAATTCTCCTCTATCACCAGGTGAAATGGCCCTTCGGCTTCTTCCAGTAATTCACCGTTACCAGATTGACACACTCCTTGAGACAGCAGAACGTCGGCTCACCTCCAGCCTCGCAGATCACAACGTCATCGCTTACATGCAGCTGGCAGAACACTACAACCTGACTAGTCTACAGAATGCTACACTTGATCGTTGCGCGCGGCTGGAAATTGTCAAGTTGAGCAACGAGGTTACTGAGGCCTCCCTATCACCACAGATGCAGTTGGACATCTTCAAGTGGCCTATATTTTAACTTTCTTATCAGTCATTTAACAATAATTTAGTCAAATTGGTATTTATATATTTTTTAGAAAGGAATATAATTTTTAGTATACATATATAATGTATTTCACTTGCTTATGAGATGTCGAATAATTTTACGGACCGATAATCGTACGGTCCTGAAACAAAATTCTCTTTATATATAATATATTCTTATTCTTTAACTTTAACTTTAACATTATATATTCGTATGTAAGAATGAGAACAAAGTTCAGTAAATAGTTAAAAAAGCGAAATGAATTTTAAAATATAGCACACATCTTTTTTAAGGCTTATATATTTCTCAACGTGTTTTATTGCTTATACCATCTGTTTAATGTGCGCATAGTAGAAAAACTATTGCAAATAAAATATAGAATACATTAAAATGGCCTATAGAGATTAAAGATGCATTTGATTTATTTATTTACTCGGTTCTACAATCCATTATTAAATTAATTATTAAAAGCTAATTATTCAAAAAGCTGTATAAATACCGAGAAATGTTGATAAACTAATACGTTTTTTATAATGAACTCGTTGAGTATTTCTTAGACTTTGTACGTGAGATATTGTTACATCAAATATTTTTCTCTAAAATGTTATGTACATCAACGCATCGTCTAAAGTATGAATAATAATATGTCAGTCTTACTATACTTCCTTATAAACATCTTTTTACTTCAGACGCCGGGCAATCTTTCTTGAGCAGTGTGTCAACGACATCCAACGCAGCTTCGTCCAGTCCTGTGTGAAGGTCGAGTCCAAACTGGAGCGTGTGCCCGCCAACCACTGCTCCACGCACCATCGACCTCTCACCAAGACGGATGAGGACGGGCAGTGCGCGGAGTGTGTCGACAGTCTCAAGAATCACATTTCGGAACTGTGCAAACGGGCGCTTCACAAGACCACCATAATTATCTGTAAAGAGGGAAACTAAGCTAGTTCGTTCATCTAGCGTTGTTTGGTCTCTGTTTCTTGCTCAATAAAAGCGCGAGCTGCTGACATTATACTCGAGCATATTCAGTATCGAGCGTTATACTCATTTACTTTATGTCATCTACCTCGGAGTGTTATTTAGTTTAATTAATTGTATAAAGTTAGTGTCGGCTGTGATAATTATAAATGAATTATTATCTACAAAAGTTTCTGAACTTTGGTATAATCAGCTATAGATCTGAAATCCAAGCAAACTTTAAAAGAAATTGTAAGCGATTTCATTTAATCAATTTTTCTATGCTTTATTTCAGTCATACTTTAGTAGTCATGGCAAAATATAAAGCATAAAATAAATGATTCAATGACGCCGTTAATTATAATTCGTTACAGACGTTGCCATTGTGACACTAAATTTATTATATCAAAATTAGGAATACTCTTTTATAATTTAATAGTCTCAATTTCATCGTTGTTTAGTTGACCATAAGAGTATCTCCATGACTCGTATTATAGATACAATCTCTGCTTTCATTAAAATATAGTTTAAAAAGAGGGTTTATAGTAAAATCGTGTTCTTGGTTTTAATAAACGCGAGTGAACTATTGTATTGGTTTTTCTTTTTGATTTTAAGGTTACAATCCGCCTCCATTTATCTTAATAGAAATGGTGTTCGGTTTATAAGTCACACAACACATCGGAAAAACAAATCCATACATGTTTAGATATCCCATATATCCTTCTATAGAAGATCTGATTGACCTAATAGCTTTCTTTCTTTATATGCAGTGACATGACATGCAGATGTAACATGACAAACCATTACAATTCTTTCAATTCACATAGGAAAGGTTTAATGAATTAAAGCATATTTAATTTAATTTTACTTTACTTTTTTGTATCTAAGACAGGAAAGGCGATTGTTTCGCGCGGGAAAATTTTCTTTTCTCAATAAAAATTAGAATATTTTTTCAAGGTCTAAATATGCTTATTTCTACAAAAAACAGATGACTTCTCGTGCTGATCTTCAAAACAAACAAATATGATCAATCATCTGGCTGGTTATGGGAATAAACAAATAATTTAATTCAGCAATTGCTCACAAACTTATAATAAGCAGCATACAGTAATATCATCTCTACAATAATATAAAATGAATACATTTAATGTGCCAAACATTGCCGCAATATATAATGTCACTTGGATATTTGAATATTCATAAAATTCATTTAAAGATTATCTGTTAAAGTGCTATTGCAATACATTTACTATGTGTATATTGCAAACGCTGTTTTTGTATCTGATGTGATAATAATTATGTCAGCAACTAATTAAATACACGATTTATACATACAGTTTTATTTACTCTATAAAAACACCTTTTTCATATTAACAAAATTCTTTTAAATGTTGTTAATTGGGATTAAAATTATTATGATTATTATTAATTGTAGTAAATATTGATATTTATATAAAAAATTGTCAGTAAGTAAAATTATCTTCCCAGAATACAATTTTATATAACACTTTTAATTTTATGATAACCAAAAAAAATTGTATATAGGTTTGATAAATATATGAAAGTATATTTAAAAAGACAATTTCATCAGTCAAAACATGGTAAAATATTCAATTTGAAATGAATACTTTTAATTTGAAGAAACACGTTTTTATAAAATTATTCAAAAATAATTTATTCTATGTATACTAAAATACTTTCCAAAACGATAATTTAAACACATTGCATTAAATAATTTACTTTCAAATGTTTTCATGGCTCATATTAAATTCTTATACAAACAAAAATTATTTTTTGAAAATTCATAACATTATATTTCCGTACCATAAAATTAATTATTTCATAAAACATTGAATAAAAAATAATCCATTAATTGTAGAAAATATCATTCTACTTTGAGCTAACAATCGGTATGATAAATGACAAACAAATATTTAATATCCCTGTAAATCAGTAACTTCAGCTAATTTGATGCTCATTAAATAAAGTAGATCAAAATAAGTTCGCATATAAGTAACTCAAGTAAGTAAGTAAGTAGGTCATAAGTATACAAAAACTCTTATACGAATAAGTTAAAATAAACCTAATAAGCGTTTATTTTTGTAAACAACGAGTTTTTACACATAATTTAAATGAAGAATGTATGCCGAAAACTTGACTTGAACCGATTCATAGGAACGTCCTTGTCACCCAATCCGATGACCTTGAACAGTGAGCCAGCGGATTACTGACATCCGCAAGTCAGTCATCCGCTGGCTCACTGTTTCCTTCGGTGGAACTGTGAAGCAATACGATGTGACAAATAATTCAATAATAATCCGATTGTTCGCCACTAAAGCAGTACGAGATTGTTAGTTTCGCTGGAAAATTCACTTCGCGGATACGCTATCCTGTAAACATAACAAATTAGGACGTAAATAATTAGTGTGTTTCAGCTATTATGGCCGTTTTTAGATGAGAAAATTAACATTTTTATACTTTTAATTTTTATTGTTATTTTAAATAATATCATCTATGTTATCAAATTATATTGCAGTGATAAAATGCAATGTATGATATTTATATCTATGAAATCTAGAATTATATATATATTCAAAATATCTATGATTGTTATTCTAGAATCATTTTCATTTTAATCGCTGTACTTCATTCTTAGAGAATATGGATTTTTCTATTACAAAAAGAGATATAAATCTACTAATTGAAACGATGCAATGAAATGTCGGCAGTTGATATTCATCGTATTATTAATACAGTTTGGTGTGACGTCGTCTCTGAACGAAGAACAAGACAAGTTGCACTTGAGTTTAGTGAAGGATCGCGTACAAGTTTGGAAAGAAAAGAAAATGAAAGTCGTAAATCAGTTGTTCGAGTCAATCTCATACCAATCATTGCGGAGCAAGTAAATTCAGATCCACATCTTACTTGTCCAAAACTAGCAGCAAAACATGATGTCAATAATTTGCTTATTTACAGAATAATCACTGAGGATCTTTATTTGAAATCTGTTTCTGATCGATATGTGACTCACGAATTAATCCAGGCGATGAAGGATAACCGCATGCGTTGTAGCGGAGAACTTATTCGGTCTGCTGGGACAAGAAATACCAAACAGCGTACAGCACATACCGACGAGAAGTGGTTTTATTCAAGACCAATGGGGTGCCCTTCAACACGAATATCCTGGATTACTCCTGGTGGCGACAAACCCACCATCTCCAGACAATCGCCAATGGACAAAAAATGTATGGTGATTATTGCAGTGAATTTCGAGGGCCTTAGTTTTTACAATGTCCTGGAACAAGCCAAAACTGTTGACTCTGTCAAATACATATCATTCCTAGATGATGCGTTTGTATCCTTTTCGACATACGAATTGCGTCAGACGCGCAATGCTGTTCTCTGGGAAAAGGCTGTAAAACGACACGACAATGCTCGTACCCAAGTTTCTCAGGTGACAGGGCACCACATCGAATCAAAAAACCCCATTCTTCTTTCACAAGCGCCCTACTCACCAGAAAGATATTCTGGTCCGTTTTCTATTCTTCAAACTAGAGATGGAACTGAGTGAGATTAATTTCGAAGATCGAGTGCTCTTTGTGCTTTTCTAGATGACGTGATTCAGAAGTTGACACCTGGGATGATTAACAAGTTGGTCGAGCATTGCCAAGGGATCATTGACAATGGTGATGGTAATTTGTAATTGCTGTTTTTATATTTCCTGTTGTAAATTTTAAATGTATATACATACTTTATTTGTTGTTAATATAAAACGGTTTTTATCAAAATTTCCATAAAAAATCGCCTTAATCGCTGAAACACCCTATATAATTGTATAGGCCTCGGTATACATAAATATACGATCAAATAAAATTATAAAAATTAAAACTAAAACTAAACAAAAATATTAAACTATATTATTACAATATTAAACTAATAGTATTAATAACTATAAACAAAATTATATTAATATATATTACATAATTAAAATATATAATGCAATTGTACATAAAAATTATTTTAACTAAATTTTTATAGTGTTGTACATTAAATATTTTAGATTGCGGTTCTATGTATTGTTTATTTTTTATGATAAAAAATACAAGGAAATATACCTATATTTATTAAGATAAATAAAATATATTGCTTTGTACCTACTAGATAAATAATATTTAAGTTATTAGGAATTAATATTAAATAGTTACATTATATTAATTCGATCCAATATATATATAATACAAGAATGTTTTTTGTTTTGTTGCTAATTTCATATTTTTAGTTTTCTTACTTCAAATATATTAAATACATATATTAATATAAGCTACTGCAAAATTCAGTCAATTTATAAGGATGTAGGTAGGTATAACATCCACCTTTGAGACAACTTACGCAATATCCCATATTATGTACATATTAAGTGTTGCATTTATAAGTACACATATTATGCGTACTTATAATTTATTTTAAGTATTGTAAGTCAATTATAATTAATTGTAAGTATTGTAAGTACTTAAAACACTTAAGATGTATGGTAAGTTCCGATTCACTGGGGATCGATAAATAGACAGGAGTAAGAGTTGTCTACAACAATCTTCTTGATAATTGAAGTTAGGAATATAGAATTCCCAAGGAAAATGTGACGTCCGAGATGACTCACTTGGCTGACATCAAGTGGGTTCTTTAAAATAACCAAGTATTATGCATTAAGAGATTGTGTGCGCACTTCTTTACCTGCCTTGAACGTATTTTGTGTAATCGTTATTGGAAAGCAAGGTAGGTGATGCACCATTCTTGTAAATAAATAGGTTATAACTGTCGATGATTTTATTTCTTCGATCAAGTCATCAATGACGACAATAACAAACGGCTTCATGAGAGGTATTGTTTGGGCTGTAGGAACACCATCACATATGGTAATCTGTCTTTCCAAGTCAATCATCGGCTTTTATTGTGAACCACTGAACCAGTGAATGCGTAGGAGTTGCTTATTAAATAGCATATAATGATTCCGAACTAAATTATCAATAAAAGTGGTTTTCCCAGTCCTAGTCGGCCCTACTACCATCATACAAGCATTATGCCGTATGCGCAAATCCAACTCTTTAGTTATACACCGGTAAGTAAGCATTCCATGTTTATGAAATTAAAACATGCTTATAAACATAAAGACGCATCTATGCAAATTTTTATATAATCTCAACCATGTTCAATACCGACACTGTGTGGGAGATAGAGCCTGAACAAGAAAACGCAAATGTGGAGGAAGATATAAATGACGTTGAATCATAAGGTAAAAATAATAAGGATGAGAACAAAAAAATTATAACGCTATAAGGATGTAGCAAAGCTCGATATCAAACATTCATTTTAAATTAAATATATTCTCCAGAACAGAAAAAAATATGAGATAAACAAGATTTCATCTCTGATATTGAAAAATTTGTTAAATGTAGGATGTTGGAGACTTATTTTTATAGATAAATGCAACAGCGAAGATGCCTTGCAGTTTCTTTATACCCGCCTTAACCCTATCCATATCAGGCTATTTAACGCAGCCAGGTACCGGTGTGAGGCTGATTTGGGCTTCCCTATTGAAATCTATTTTAGGAGTGTACTATAGTGATGAAAATTGGCATCTAATTAAATAAAAATGATCTAGAGATGACTTTGCATACAGATTTTTTTTTTTAAATAAAAAGTTCCAGCTAAGTATATTTTTAAAGTATATCCAAAAAAGTATTTTTTTTCAATTTCTAAATTTTAATCGAAATAATCATCTTTATAATAAAGTACTGAGTATCTGAATATTATAGTGCATGTTGGTGGTTCATTGTGTATATCAATGAAAGAGATTTCCCTAATATCCATCCTGATTTTATACATTTTGTTGTTTTCACTAATAATTAGATGAACTAAAATATATGGGGTCACCTACTTTAGAGGCCTATAGCAGACTCCTCTGTGAGGGTAACAATGATGAAAATATTATTAAAAGTTGTTAAACATAATGTTAGGAAAAGTCATGAAAGCTGGAGATAAAGCGATTTTTGAAATAACAATGGCAACAAAAATAAAACAGGGGGCCCACTCCCGGTATGGATAGGGTTAATGAATTGAAGAAGATAAGCAGTAGTCGTGCTACTAAGAGCTCTACTTTGGAGAAGGCAATCAAAGGAACTTGGTGGATTTGGAAAGTCTAAGTGTATGAAACTGTCGTGGAGGAGGGGGGAGATGAGGTGGGCTAGAAATCTACTAACCCTACTACTCATATATATTAATATAATTATGATATAGTTGTATAAATTTAAATAATACTTAGTTGAAAGAGTATTATTAAAAATGTAATGTTTGTAAAATTAAAGTATGTATGTACTTAAATAATTCCACAAGTTAACAAATTGATGGATGATTCCTCTCCCCCTTCCCCCAGCTCCAAAAATGCCTGTTTGCGCCCCTGAAAGGTATATATATATTGCAAAGGTTTGATTTTGATAAGTTATGAAATTAATTATGTATCAATAGTAACATAAGTAGACCAATATTACATAAAAATGGCTGACTTTACAACTGGTTTTATCTCAAGGTGTTAGTGTTAGTTTTAGTCTTAAAACTTAGATAAAACCAATT